>JAYKXQ010000034.1:0-250000 GCA_035357415.1 Ophraella communa
GTATTACATTTAAATTTACTGAAAAAGATGTCTCGCAAATACTTCAAGTTGATCAGTGTCTCCTTTCACATATTTAGACTCTCTAAATTTTTGTGATTATTATAGAAATTTAATAGATATAAATTTTTTTTCAAATAATGATCATATGAATAAATTAGAATTGTTGTTTGCTGTTTTGGATTCTATTATTAGTATATTGTCAGTTGCTCTAAGGGAATATGTTTACTTTTATAAACATAAAGTTGTAAATGATTTAGAATTTTAATAAAACGATTATAATGAATGTGTTTGTTCTTTATTTAACAAAAATTTAGTCCAAGTTTCTCCCATTGCCAGGGTAGAGGATTAACTTCCGTGAAGTATTTCATGAAATCTTGTCTGACTTCCATAGCATTTTTACTTGCATCGCTATTGCCTCAATAGTATGTTAGTTTATTGCCTAACCTAACCTAACCTAACCTAACCATTGACCTGGTGTAACATCTCCTGTGTACAAATTTTCTCTGTCCACTGCTTGCTGGGGAAGTTTTTCGTAGCCAGTTATGCAAACTGCAGGCAGCCCAAACTACTCTATCAACTGTGTCGGTTTTTAGTTGAACTGGTCGGGAGAACACTCGAAAACGCCAGGTTAGTATGCCAAAAGCATTTTCTGAAACTCGCCTTTTTGCAAAAACATCGTCTCCAATGATAACAGAGTTCTCAGGAAACCCAATGGTTTGATCTTTCATTGCAATGTTGAGAGTACTATCCCTAAATATTGCACTGTCGCTCGCTCTGCCATTTCGTCCTACGTCTACATATGTAAAACAGTAATCAGCATCCACCATTGCAAAAAGTATAATAGTGTACGCTTTCTTATAGTTAAAGTATTCTGAACCTGAACAAAGAGGTCTTTTGATGACCACATGTTTGCCATCAATCGCCCCACAGCATCTGGGGACATTCCAGCGTTGGAGGAATAACTTCAATTTTTTTCCCATCCTCAACAGTTTTGGGCATCTGAAAAACGAAAATAATTTATTATAACTTGTTTTTCAGTTGAAATAAGTAAGTAACATATTAGTACAGTCTTTGTTGTAATTGTTGTGCCTCTTTTCAGGACCTAAACCAGTCTGAAAATTCATAACAAGGTGTAGAAGAAGAAACTGATCCTGATGAGCCTGATATACCAGAAAATACGCCGGCCAAGAACAACATCACCAAACCGTCTCCAATAATGAAGCCACCTGAACCGCCTAAAAAAAAATTAAAAAATCTGTAGATGTAGCAGACAAAAAAATATCGCAAGCTATTCAAAAATTAGATAAAATTGCAGACAAAACTACTGTGGACAAGCCGTATGACGTGTTTGGCAAGTATGTAGCTGCTGAATTGCGTCAGTTACCTACGAGAGCAGCCATCATACTACAGCAAGAAATACAAAAGTGTATCACCAATAGTAAGTTACAGTTATTGGACAGTGACGCAGCTCCAATTCGGTAGATATCTTGAATATCCTCAATCAGTTTCTTCTAGCGACGAGGCAAGCAGTAGCTCAAGGCAATCCCATGATGGCGAGGACATATTGAGTTCATCAGTTTTGCAGTCGTTTTCAACATTTCAACAGCTGTATTAATTTTCCATGTCAACAGAACTTGTGCTTTGGACAAATGGTGTATTAAACGACTGCATTAATTTTCATGTTGTCAACAGAATTTTTGTTCATTAAAAATTGTTTTATTATATTAATTTAAAACTTGGAATGTGTCATTTTAAAACCAATTTTTGTCATTCTGCACTAAAAACAGCTGTTTATGACACTAGCGTTGAAGTGCTAAAGTAGCTCTTTATCTCCCTAGGTAAATAAAAATCATTTTGATGATCTTTATTTTCCTAGGCAAATAAAGATCATTTAATGATCTTTATATGTCGAGGGCAATGACCTTTTGACACTTCTGTTGTGTATTTCAGTTTTGCCAGCTGTTGTTGTCGGTTCACACAAAAATGGCCACGGCCATGAGCTCGTATCAAAAAGTGTCACTTTTGGACCTAGTGATGAAATATACTATTATCAAAACAAGGGATGTGATAATTAATCTAAAAGGGTCATTCCGAAAAAAAAAACAACCATTTCTAATTTAGTATGTTTAAACATTACAAAATACTGTACTTATCTTTTTCTTTACCCATTTTTTGCTTTCATTTTCAACTCGGGTATAGAAAAACTCTTGAGTGTGTATATAGGGTCTATATATAATTATCATAAGAAATTTTCACTTACCTCGATGAATGGTCGAAGAACACAACAAATTGCCGGAAGTACATAGGGTGTGAACTTTGATATTGTTGTTTCTGGTACTCTAAATAAGTACTCTAGAGACTTAAACGAATCACCAGTCGCTATATAACGTAACGTTATCTCTAGTTTTGTGGTTACGGGAATTGCCAACCTCAACTTTGTGTTCTGTTTTGACAACATTTCCTGTACCATTTCAAGTAGTTCATCAAACTTATCAGCTCTAATTCTTAGTAAATTTCTATAACCTGCAGGGTCCTCGTTCTTCAATTCTTTAACTAATGCACTTGATGCGCCACTGTTTTAAAATGTACCTTCGTCCTTTATACCTTTATAAACGAACTTCCAATGCTACAAGCAAATACAGAATCGATTTCACCAAGATATGCCTTTTACAGGCCCTACAAGATAATCATTAATGACAACGCTCAACATGCATTGGCGACAGGTACTATATGTATCTTCACCGATGGATCTAAGACAAAAGAAGGTTCAGGATGTGGAATTTACTCCAGATCCCTAAACCTAAATATAAAATGGGCAATGGGATGTAATGCAAGTATAGCTCAGACAGAGCTAACTGCCGTCTCCATAGCCGCAAAAGAGATTACCATAAGAGGAATCACTGGCAAAAACATCCGTATCCTTACGGACAGCAGACAAGTACTATTAGCCATGAATAGGTCACGGATCACATCAGGACTAGTATTAGAATGTCACGTGGCCCTTACGGAAGCCTGCTACAACAATGTGGTTACTCTAGGCTGGATAAAAGGTCATGGAATTTCTAAAGGCAACCACATAGCTGACTCGTTGGCTAGAAAAGCTGCCTCCCAAAGGCTCTTGGGACCCGGTAGTCTTGTTAGCTTGCCGGCATCAGCAGTGGTTGACCTAGTAAAGGAACGCTCCCTTGACAAATTCAGGGGAAGATGGGACGAAGAAAAAGGTTGCATACTATCCAAGGAACTTCTGAAATATCCGAATAGCAAAGCAGCCAAGAAATACGTGGCCATGACCAGAAAGGACCTGCGGTTGGTCACAGGTATACTTACTGGCCATTGTCATTTACGAAAACATCTAAACAGGTTTTATTCAAGTTTATTTTAATGTTTTATTTTTTTATTTTTTTAAATTGTCGAACGACCCACTTCCCGAGCCTCACCGTTTTACTGAGTGCCGTACGCAGTGCGCCCCAGCTTTCTGTACGATCCTCTACTACATCTTAATAAATATTTATTTTTTTATTTAATCAATTTATTTAAACAATAAAAGCACAGAGTTGTGGGTACACAAAGTGGCGCAACAACGTGGGGCCTGAAAATATTTTGTATTACGTTCTTAAAAACATTTTTTTAATCAAACATATTTATTTGTAAGGTAGGAGCTTATCAATAATGTCTAATTTTGAAGTAAACTTTTTAACATCCAGCGAAATTGATTATGAACTGAAAATTAGAAATACAGTTACTGGAAGGAAATTAGAGGATAGAAAAAAGATACTAAAAAGATTGTTAAATAGAGAAAACGATAATGAATTCAATTTAACAAATTTAAATTTTATTGACGAACAGAATGCTATCAACTCGTCGCTAGAAAGTGTCACTAAGTTAGTTGAAGAATTCGAAGGTTCTACAACTGACTCCTGTTTTCGTAGAATTAAATCTAGATTATCTCATCTGATTGGTCGTATTAAACGAATTCCTTTAACCGAAGAATCTCCTGACGAACATGTAACGTTCAAAAACGAATCACATGCAACTTGTTTATTTTTAGATCATGATCTTTCTCAAAAAGCCGTTAGTCCATCTAATATTTCCGTATCTAGTATTGTCAGTTCCCAAGACACACCTGTAGTAAATGTTCCACCTCCTGTAGTTACTTATATTGATAAGTACCCCCTTAGTAAATGGAACGTTAAATTCAATGGTGAATCAAAAAATGTTTTCGAATTTTTATCAAGGGTAAAAGAGTTGGCGGAATCTCGAAATGTTTCTTCGGAAGTTTTATTTCACTCTGCAGTTGAATTATTCAGTGGTGACGCAGCCATATGGTTCAGATCAATTAAATCTTCTATTCAATCTTGGGACGAACTAACTACTTTAATTAAAAATACATTTCTGCCCCCGGACATAGATGATATTACTTGGGAAGAAATTAAGTCCCGAAAACAAAAAAGACACGAATCAATTGTTATTTTTGCAGCCCATCTCAATTCTCTTTTTGAACGATTAAGTAGCACCCCAGCAGAATTCACTAAAATTAAATATTTAAAGAGAAATGTTTTACCAGAATATATTCCACACCTTAGTCTTTTGGAAATAAATACTGTAGACCAATTGACAAAGGTGATAAAGAAATTGGAAGATGTCAATATATCTTTACAGAGCAAGTCTTCCAGCTCAAAAGTTGCGGTAGTCGAAGAAAAAAGTTCGAAGAAAGTTCATTTTTCAAATTTTAAGTCTTCTCCTTCAAAATCATTAACCTGTTGGAATTGCCATAAGACCGGTCATACTTTTCAAGCTTGCCGGAATTCTGAAAAAAATAGATTCTGTTTTAAATGTGGTCATCCAGATGTGACTGTCCCAAAATGTCCGAAATGTACAAAAAACTAGTATATAGAAATTGTAACGTCGGTGCAATTTCTACTCCTGTTTATAAAACCGACAAAAATGATTGGAAAAAGTGGTTGGTTTATGTTAAAAATTTTCATAAGCATTATCCCCCTTGTACAGTAGCTCCTGTAGTTATAGAAAAACCTAAAGATAATCGTCCGTATATCTCCATAAAAATTCTATCTCAAAATTTTACAGTTTTATTAGACACAGGATGTTCTATCACTATTGTAGGTAGTAAAGCTTTAAATTTTTTAAAGCAACATAATTTGAAAGTCAACTCTTCTGACCACCATAATGTTACTTTGGCGGACGGAACCAATCAATCTGTCACCGGTGTAGTCGATCTACCCATACAAGCGGATAACGTCTGTCACGTAGTAAAAGCTCTCGTTGTTCCCACTCTCCCTTATACATTTATTTTAGGAAGTAATTTTATTAAAACCTTTTCAATAATTTTAAATTTCTCAAACCGAACCTGGCATTCCCCAGACTCTTCCCTTCATTCTCAATCAACTCCAGTTGAAAACGAAATTTGTTTAAGTAATGTTAGCTTATGTACTCTGGAACTTTTAAATGTTGAACAACAAGATAGAGCTCAAACCATAATCGATTCTTTTAGTGAGGTTAGTAATGTCAATGGATTAGGTCGCACAGACAAAATTCAAATGGTCATAGATACAGGTGATGCTAAACCTTTCAAAAAACGTCCCTTCCCTATGTCACCATATATGTCGAAAATTTTAAATGAAGAATTAGATGAAATGCTTCAGTTAGGAGTCATTGAACCATCAAATAGTCCCTGGTGCTCTCCAGTTCTCCTGGTCAAAAAATCCAACGATGAATATCGTTTTTGTTTTGACGGTCGAGCATTAAATGAAGTGACAAAACATGACACTTATCCGTTACCTAATATTGACAGGATTCTTTCCCTCTTACGAGGTACCAAGTTTATTAGTTCCGTAGATTTACGGAAAGCTTTTTGGCAAGTACCTCTAGACCCAGCCTCTAAAGAAAAAACGGCCTTTAGTGTCATAGGCCGTGGATCATTTCAGTTTACCGTTATGCCCTTCGGTTTGTGTAACTCGGCACAAACCCAACAACGTTTAGTAGATGCCATTTTTGGTCCCGAATTCGAGCCAAATATCTTCTGTTATTTAGACGATATCATCATTTGTTCAGATACTTTTGAGGAACATCTTCGTTTACTATCTATTGTTAAAGACAAACTCAAAGAAGCCAATCTTACGATTAATACCAAAAAATGTGAATTTTTCAAGCCTGATCTAAAGTTTCTTGGATATATAGTAGGGAATAACAGTCTTCGAACTGACCCAGATAAAATTACCGCTATGGTTAATTATCCCCGTCCTACTACCTTTACTGAGGTTAAACGATTTATAGGCATGTGCTCTTGGTATCGCCGTTTTATTAAAGATTTTTCCACTCTTGTTTCACCCATTAACGATCTATTAAAGGGTAAGAAGAAAAAACAAACCGTTCAGTGGAATCCTGAAGCTGAACACTCTTTCCTAAAAATTAAAGATTCCCTTATTTCAGCACCCGTTTTGATTCAACCCGACTTTTCTAAATTATTCACCATCCAGTGCGATGCTAGTGATACAGGATTGGGTGGAGTTTTAACTCAAACCATCGATGGATCTGATGTTGTAGTCGCCTATGCGAGTCGCTCTTTATCTCGTGCTGAACGTAATTATTCAGTGACTGAACGAGAATGTCTAGCTGTCATTTTTTCAATAGAAAAATTTCGACCATATATTGAAGGAGTCAAATTTCAGGTGATTACAGATCACTATTCCCTTTTGTGGCTCAAGAACATTCAAAACCCTTCCGGAAAACTTGCTCGTTGGGCAATGCGGTTGAGACAGCATCATTTTGACCTTATTCACCGAAAGGGAACTTCCCATGTTGTCCCTGATGCCTTAAGCCGTATTCATACTGACCCCGATACCCCGGAAACACCATCCGTCAATTTTGTTGAAGTCGACAATGATCAAATAGATCCTTGGTTCGATGATTTACGTACCAAAATTTTGCAGTCTCCTCAGGATTATCCCCAATGGAAAGTAGAAAATAATTCCGTTTATAAATTAATTCCATCTAAAATTCCTTTTCATACTAATGCCATAGAATGGAAAATTCTAGTTCCTAAACCTCAACGTTGGGAAATAATTTCTTCGTGTCACGACCCACCTACGTGTGCACATTTTGGTTTTTCTAAAACATTATATAGAGTCCAAGAAAAATATTATTGGCCTAAAATGCGCAAGGACATCCTTCGTTACGTTCGCTCGTGTAAAACCTGTGGAGCCCAAAAAATGTCTACTTCTGCCCCCATGGGTCAAATGGGAAAAGAAAAAACCGCCGAACACCCTTGGCAAATTATTGCTATAGATTTAATAGGTCCTCTACCTCGTTCTAAGCAAGGTTACACTTGGCTACTGGTAGTATCCGACTGGTTTTCCAAATTTGTTTTAATGCAACCCTTGAGGAAAGCAACTGCTTCCAATGTAGTAAAGTATCTCGAAAACGATGTCTTTTTGATGTTTGGAGTACCGCAGTTTTTAGTTTGCGACAATGCAAAAAATTTTAATAACCCTGTCCTAAAAGAACTATGTAATCGTTATAAGGTACAGAAAATATGGTATAATGCTGTGTATTCGCCGCAGTGCAATTTCGTAGAACGGAGCAATAAAACCATCGGTACCGCCATCCGTTGTTATATTAAAGATCATTCCGATTGGGATAAAGAACTCTCCAAAATCCGTCAGGCCATTAATACAGCTCAACATGAAGTTACGAAATTCCCCCCTTGCTTCTTAAATTTTGCAAGATATGTTCCAATCTCTGGAAATTATTATTCATCGTTACAGCCGTCATCTAAATCACCACCATCTTATGATAAGTACGTTTCCGAAATATCAGGTCTAAAGGAAGTCTTTGATGAAGTTGTTACCCATTTACATAAAGCATATCAACGCAATTCTAAAACTTATAATCTCCGCAGACGTAATGTCGAATTTTACGTTGGCGACAAAGTCTGGAGACGAAATAAAATTTTATCCAAAGCTTCTGAACATTTTATGTCGAAATTAGCACCTAAATACATTTTGTGTACGGTCCATAAAAAGTTATCACCCCTCGTATATGAATTAAAAGATTCAAAAGGCAAATCAATTGGTAAGTGGCATATTAAAGATTTAAAACCATATCTTAGTGACGATGACAGCTCTCCTAATGATTCCGATCAAGAATAATTTTATAAATACTCTACAAAATTTAATTTTTTAATCACCTTTAACTCTGCATTTTTTAGAACTTAATATTTCCGTATACCTGCTCTTAATAGTAACTTCAAAACTTACCTTCAGCAAAATGCTGAGATACGATCAGCTGTTTATTTTCGTTGCTCTCTCTGTCTACGTTTACACAAGAATCTACTTAAACCTATTGTATAAATATATTTCTCTTCCTCAGGCTTCACTTATTAAAAATACCTTTTTGTAGGTGTGTTACGAGGTGTTCCACATAACTTTAATTCTATTTTAGTCCTTTATCTATTTGAGGTTAAGCTTTGTACTTTCTTTTGTAGACAAACTAAATTCGTTTTTTTAGTCTGTTAAACAAAATATTGTTCGTCAGGTTCGCAACACCAATTTATTGACTCATCGTAACGATATATTTTTATTTGTGCCTTATCTAGTACCTACTGACATTGTAAGTACTTCATGTTAGTTTTTTTGTTTATGCTTCCTGCATCAAATGATTATAGTATGCGCGCTTAAAACGCTTATAGTCAGGTAGCAATAGACAAATAATTTGTTTTCGATAGCTTTCAATAAGTATTATCGAAGTTTCTTTCTAGACTGTGTCCCATGACACGCCGATTGGTGTCATATATGTGTCTTGACTCCCCAGAATGGATACATTTACTGTTGATCTGTAATTTAACCAATGACAAATTCAATTACCTTTCGTTACTTAACAAAAATACTTAACTATGTCACTTCTTTTTTTTTTATTTCTTCTATCGAAATTTACTTTGACCTACTTAGTTGTCGCAAGGGAAAAGGCTAGGTTGGTGAGTTTGGGATCTGACCGCCAGTGGATCCGTCGAGCTATTTAGGAAGACAAGTAAATACTTCTTAATCCCTCTTTCTATATTTTTCCAATTAAGTGTCCTTAGACAAGTTTTGATGTTGACCGAAGTTATTGTTTAAACTTCTAACTGATTGTGACTTCCCGATTATGACTTATCGATGGTGACCCTAATCTAGTTTAGGCGTATGATACGCGCAGTTATCAACCACACTTAGTTGCCCTATCTTTTAAATTTCTTCCTGCTACTCTCCTTTGACTATGGTTAAGTAAAATTTTTGTTATAACAATGCTAGCTTTACAAACATTGAATTTTGTCTGGCGTTATAAGAATGATATCCTGTTCTACCTTTAGTGTATTTCCTTTATGTTTAATTCCTTGATGCAAGGACTTACTATTGCTATTGTTCGCAAGGAACAGATTTTATTTTGTGTTGTCAATGGATAATACTAGTTATATTTATGTTTAGCTACTGATTATAATAATATGTCTTTGGGTATAACCAGAGAGTTTTCCGAAATATTTAAATGAAAACTCGAACCACCGATGTTGACTTTACGTATATCTATCTTAACGTTTTTCTTTCTTCTCTGTCCAAGTTCTAATGTCTTCGCCTGTCCGCCTTGGTGCAAAGCCCACCGTTTTAATATTTAAACGCTACTGTTGTTCCAACCATAGTTTACAGATATATAGAAAACTTTTCCTACCAGTCCCAGTTTTCTCTCTTGTGTGGGGGCTGTGTAGCATTTAAATATTCTAACCATGAATATATCGCCTTCACCCCCGGTCGGCAACAGAAATTCCTAGTTACAAATATCTTCCTATCCTTCACGAGCTATTCTTGTCTAGCACGTGTGCTAGTAAAATATTTTTAATTTTCATCTTTGCATAAACCACGCTCTGACTGCGATCTAAGTTCGCCCTTGAAATCAGCCAATCAAGAGCGAGCCGGTAAAGACAAAAAATTAAAACCGACCCCCTTGTAAAGGAACGAAAAACGGTTAACAGGGGAGACTAACTTTGTTTTTCGTCGAGTGAAGACGAATTTTATTTTGTATAAACTATTTTACGAAAATAAAAACCGGCCGGCTAATGCCATTTTTAAGTGCCGTAAAAATTTTTATTTCAAATAGTACTCGTATTAGTTTTTAATTTTGGAACTTATTATTCCTATTTTGATTTAAATTGAATTTATATTTGGTTGTTAAGTAAATCAAAACCAAATTCAAGTATAAGTTCCTTCTAAGTTTTTGAAAAGTGATTTGTGAAATCAGCCATCCAGGAAGCTGCAGTTCGACATCATTGAGAAGATAGCAAACTGTAAGTTGTTTCATTTGATTAATTAATCATCGTAGAACAGTAACTTGGCGAATACCGAGACGTTTTCTACATCATTTTCTCTATACTAACCTCCATTTGGCAAGGTGATATTTGGATCAGTGTGCGTTAATTTTCGTATGAACAAGATGCGTTTCAGTCCGATAAACTAATTAACACCCGGTCATTAGCGAAAAAATACCCAGTGCCGTGAGGGTACATTTTTTTAATTTTATAAACTGTATCTATATGATACAAATTTATTTATTTTAGAAAAGTTGTAATGCTAAGTAATTTAACTTTATCCTAATAAATATATATCTCGAGTGTGATCACATTCGGTAATTTCCGAAAATCCAACAGCCCAATAAGAATATTTTTATTTTCATTTTATTTTGTTATCTAGGTTGGTAAATTCTTAATATTTCGTAACTTCATTTAAATTTTTTTATCACACTTAGAGGGTGGTGGATGAAAGAAATAATATCTAATCACCGATATCATTACATAAACAAAAATGTATTGCGTTGCATGATATTTTGTCTGTATTTTAACATTGTTTTTTTTGTTTGTACCAAATAGTTTATTTTTTAAATAAACTCCGTTATTTGTTATGTTCCAGTTTAAATAAATAACCCTTCCCAAAAGTAAATGTATTTCTAAAACCCATTAAATAATATAATTTTTTTAAACCGATCAGTTATATATTGTAAAATTTTAAGCAATCAACCGACACCTAGATTGTCACGAGTTTCCTTATTTCTCGTAAAGAAAAAATAAGGTGGCGCCCTGTTTTTTATTCAAGTTTATTTTAATGTTTTATTTTTTTATTTTTTTAAATTGTCGAACGACCCACTTCCCGAGCCTCACCGTTTCACTGAGTGCCGTACGCAGTGCGCCCCAGCTTTCTGTACGATCCTCTACTACATCTTAATAAATATTTATTTTTTTATTTAATCAATTTATTTAAACAATAAAAGCACAGAGTTGTGGGTACAATGTAAAATATTAAACATAAAAAAAAACAATATAATAAAAGTAAATATCACAAAAATTTATGTTAACGAAACATTTTAGAAAACATTAGTTCCCTAACTCACCCTTAAATCTTTTGTATTTTAAAAGTTGACAGTGGGTTTTGCTTCCCAATATCTATCTGTCCTCTATATATGATTGAATATTCTTGATTCTTGTTGAACTCCTCAACGTAGGGTAAATAATTTTCTGTTACTCTTTTTGGTAGAAAGACCGCTTTATCTTCTAACTCAAGGAGCATCGCTTCCCCAAATGTAGTTTTAACAATTTTAACGAAATATATATTTAGAGGTGTATCCTTTGGAAGTTCATTTAATTTAACTAATTATTTTCTTTCTGCAAGAGATAATGCATTTAATTTAGCAAGGTTCATTTAAAAAATATATAATTAATAATATAATAGTAGCAAGTAATAAGTAGCAAGCAATAATAGAACTTGGAACTGTTAAGTTAGCTTAGCGTTAGCTTCTCAGCTTCTTTCCGTTTTTATGTTTGGATTGTTACTCGGTTGCGTTTAAACATCCTATTAGATTAGGGAAATAACTAATGGTTTCGGTTAGTATTGAGTTTACAATTTGTAGCGGTACTTGAAATGCGGTAGTTATATAAATTACGCCTCCATTGGCTATTTTAGCACTTTGGATCATCGGTGGTACTTGCGGAAAATGGTGCGGTGTTGCCCATGTATGAACTAGCAGCCCCGGTATTGACCAATGCTAAGAACGGAGTATCTTTGATGTAGATACATATATTATGCAATCTTGTATCGGTTAGGCGGATTGTATTTATTGTCGGTAACGGTTGTTTCGAGCTGTCTTCTGGCCGGTGCTGGGCTGACCTCGGGCTGGTACAGCACCCGAATCTTGACGGTTGCAAGGGCACTCTCGGGACATTATATCGTTTTTCCCACACCCTGACCGGGCCTTGACATTCGGTTTTCCGGTGCCAAATTCTCCTCTTATTTTATTTATTTGATGTTTAACATGTTGATTCCGTTTTAGGTGGCTATCTACTATTACTCCAAGATATTTTATGTACCATTTTTTTTTATTTCAATATTCTGTTCAAAGGTTAGTGGGCCAAGGTCGGGTAAACTGTTTTCATATGAAGTAAATGGGACATAGCACGTGTTTTCTGTATTTACCGTTAATTTGTTTGCTTGCAACAATTTATAAATATTTGAAACATCTCTTTCGACTTCAAGTCTGTCCAATTTGACATTGTGTAGAATAATGCCAAGTCGTCTGCAAAGCTAATTATTTTGGCATTTGATTGGATTTCCATTAAGCTGTTAATGTATAAAGTAAAAAGAAGAGGACCCAGTACAGTACCCTGTGGAACACCATATTAAATTTTCATTTTATCACTTGTGTGCCCTTCTATTTCAACAGACTGAACTCTCTTGGCTAGGTAACTTTTTATAAGTTCGTATACTTTTCCCCGTAATCCGTAACCCTTTATTTTTTCCAATAATATTTTATGAGATACCTTATCGAAGGCCTTTGTCAAATCTACGAAAACACATAACGCAGGTAATTTTTGGTCTAAAGCCGTATATATCTCTGTTGTGAGTGCCAAAATTGCATCTTCTGTAGAGCAACCTTCTTTAAATCCGTACTGGTTCTTAGATATAACATTTAATTTTGTCAGAAAGTTATTAATTCTTGATTTTAGTGACTTTTCAAAAATGTTTGATATATTAGATAAAAGAGTCAGTAGTTTTCTATTTTGTTTATGTTTCCACTTTTGTATATTGGTTTTATTGTGCCTATTTTTAAACAACTAGGAAATACTCCTGTTTCAAACGATTTATTTATAATAGATTTCAAAGGCTTAGCAATTTCATATCTAATCTCGTTTAATGTTTCCTAGCGGATACCATCCCATCCTGGAGATTTTTTTTTGTTTTGTTTTGTATTATAGTAATTATTTCATTTTCACTACATGGATTCACATTGATGGCCTGATATTTTTAATTGATTCTTTAAATTTGTGGGATAAGTTATTCTGCTTGCGTATTTCTCGCCTAATAATATTTATTAAAGTGATTTGTTATTTCCAGTTTATCAGTTATAATGTAATTATCTATTTCAATTGATTCAATATATTTTTTATTTATGGAGTTTGGACATATTTTATTGACAGTATTCCATAAGGCATTCGACGTCTTGGGGCTTTCTTTTATTAAATTTTGTTTATAATTTTTTTTGGAGTTGGCTATTTGTTTTCTTATACTATTTTTATAAAATTTATATTTTTTTGTTAAACATTCATTACCGGGATTTGTTTGTAATTGTGTGTATAGATTATTTTTTTCCCAATTTTCTTTTGTTAAATCAGATTTTAAATTATTGTAATTTTTGTAGTTTTTAATATTATAGGAATTTTGTTTCTTTATACATAAATCATTATTAAATTGTAATACCACCGGTGCGTGGTCCGTAATGAAATAATTGAAAATTTAAGTATTGAGGTAAATTGTTTCTTTTTGTTTATTCACAAAAATAGATCTAAGCAAGTTTTATTGACTGGCCTCGTTATTCTGTTAATATAGGATTCAAAGTTATTGGTGTTTAATATGTTTTTGTATTCTTCTACGTCTTCGGTATCGGCTAATAGATCAATATTTATGTCTCCGATTAAAAGATGTAAAGTGATATTTTTTTTTGTTTGTTCAAGATAATTTAATAGTTTGGTATTAAATAATTTTGGATTAGTAGATGGTGGTCTGTAAATTGCTGTATATAATTTTTTGTTTGTGTTTTTTCGCTTATCGCCAATTTTAATGCTTTACATTCGCCAATTTGCACAGTAGTGTAATTATAAACTATGTTTGATTTTATATAATCTGTTACTCCATCATTTTTATTTAGGTTTCCTTTATTCTACAATGTATCGTAACCTTCAAGGGAGAAGATGTTTTCATTAAATATTTTATAAGTTTCAGTTAATACATTAATATCAAAAGAATTTTTAAATTGGCTAGGAAAATATATAGTCGATCAAAATTTTTATTTACACTTCTTATATTAAAATGGATAACACTTACAGTTTTATTATCGTTTTTTAGAACTTTTTCTTTGAGGGCCGCAACGTCTATTAAATTTCCTAATATGGTTTTGTGGTTGTACTCCTTTATAAATCTGTCCATTTATTTCTGGTTGGTGGAACCAAGTCTCGTCTGTCTCGGTGTGATAAATAGTTTGTTTTTTGATTTTTCAAATTTTTGCTTTTTGGTGTTTACTTGATTAGATACAGGTTTTTTTTCTTTTTTGTTTTCTGCTTCCGAAATGCAGTCTCTTCAAGATTATGTAATTAAAATATTTTCCCTGATTGTATAGGAGTATTTGGAGCACTTACTGTACGGCTTTGGTTCAAAGATCGATTAAGTTCTTGTATATCTTCTACAGTGATAATTTGATTATTTCTGTATATTTTTTCACCTTTAATATAGCACCTATCGTTAGTTGAATTTCTTATCTCCTTTAAATGATCGCTTAAAATTTTATTTCTTTCTTGCTATAATTTTGTTAAATCCAGAGAAATCCTAATATTGGTGCCTTTAAGCTTTTTACAGTTTTTTAAAATATTATATTTTGTGAATTTGGAACTGAGTTTAATTTTTAAAGGTTCTTTACCCGTTTTTCCTTCTATTAGATGTAAATCAGTAATTTCACTTTTTATATTTAGTTCCAAAATATCGTTAAGTTTATCGCATATGTTTTCTGGATAAATTTCTTCTGGTACTGAAATCAAGCCAAAAGCAACTAAATTATTTTCTTTAGAGACCCTCTCCAACTTTTTCACCTGTCTTTTTAGTCCAATATTTTCATATTCCAGTTTTCAAATTTTTTTATTAAATTTTTCGACTATTAAAACTATTCTTTCTTCACTTTCCAAAATTGCATTTTTAAGTTCGTTTACAATAGCATCTCTTATTTGTTCTTCCATATTTTGAAACTCGAGTCGGCAACGGTGTTGTTTTTTTACTTTCAAATGTAGCTCATCACCAGCCCGTATTAATAAGGTAACAACAATATGAGAATCCAAATCAAAACAAAAACAATAACATAGGTTGAGCAATAGTCTTACTGCAAACAAAACACAACCGAATGGATAATACAAATCAAAACACAACCGCTCGGTAGGACAGCTAAACTACTACTACTATTCTTGCTAGAGTGACTACGTTAAAAAAGTCACTCTTTCGGATATATTGCCGGTATTCGGCTAGTAAATTTCTGTATTACCAATGCAATTCCTGTTCAGGTGATATATTGTCATGCCTTGTACGTATGTATGTATGTAATATACGTATGTGCCGGTTCTTGCAACTTTTGAAGTCGTCGACTAATTTCTATCTCCAAATCAGCAGCATAGTTAATTGGAAAATAAAAATTTCGAAAATCCTGGAAAAATTCTACCCAGCTATTCCAGTGCTGTCGGTTATTTCAGAACCAAAGGGCGGCTTCTCCTCGAAAAAATTCTGGCATGTGCGGTAGTAATTGATCAATTATGACGCCTTGTGATGTACAAATTTCTTGTAAGCGTTCGATAAAGGTTACTGGATCGGTACGGCCATCAAAGTATACATTCCATTTGTGTACCTTCTGCGGTGTTACAGGAACAGGAGACACACGATTCGGGGTGGCATGTTGTAAAACAATTGTCGGTGAACTTGGTGGAACGGGAAATGCGGTGTTAGTGGTAACGGGAGCGGTCGCATTATCCGAAGTTGTTGCCGGAAAGCTAAACGGTTGTGTGTTCGGAGCAGGTGTAGCTTTTCCTAATTTGAGATAGTTTGCTAAACGCTTCTTTAATATTTCAACGGGTCTGGAACTGTCTAACCCAAATTTAGTTACTTCGCTTATTAACTCTTCCTTATACGGTGGCTATGGCATTGGTGTTTGTTACGGTAGTAGCAGAACTTGCAGTTTTTGGTTTTTGGCTGATACTTGATGTGTTTTCGGTCATCTTGCCTATGTTGTTTCTTTATTGCTGGCTGGTTGGAACTGGATGCGGTGACGGTTGGAACTGAACTCCTCGACTGCTTGGACTCTTGGTCGGTTTCAACTGAAATCCTGACGGTCTAAACACTTGGACGGTTTCAATTGAACTCCTGGCGGTCTGAACACTTGGACGGTTTCAATTGAACTCCCGACGGTCTGAACACTGGGACGGGGTCAATTGAACTCCCGACGGTCTGAATACTTGGACGATTTAAATTGAACTCCTGATGGTCTGAACTGAACGCCTCGACGATTTCAATTATATACTTACATGCTTTTCTTACAGCAGTGGGGATTTTCGATGACGTAGATTCCCCTTCTCTTGTTCGGACGGATTGGTATAAAAGTATAATACAAAAAAAAACAGATCGGATTTCGTACAGAAATGGTTATGTTACAACATTCAGATTAATTAAAATTAATACAATTGAGTAAAACACTGGCGGTTACTTATTTCTGGGCTGGTGGGACGTTTGATGGAACTAAACTGCAGAAATACTAATTCAACTTCGAGAAAATGCGAGGCTTAGACTGGCAACCCTGTTTAAGTAACACTAAACAGGACTTTCTAGAAAACAGAGGACTGCCCTGGATGACTTCAGTGGTATGAAAATTACCAACGGCACAAACAGGAACTGGGCACCAATTTGTAACAATATACTGTAACGTTTTTTATGAAAATTAAACTTAATAATGTTAGGTGGCAACTACAAAGTAAGTTACATAAGTGCGGACGGCAGCTGTTCATCGGCGAGCACCAGTCGTGGATACTGTTGCCTAAATTTTGATTGAAACTACTAATAAATAAAATAGTCTGATAGGGCGCCACTTAATTTAAGCAATATGAAATAAAACCTCACCACACTAAGAAACATGAAGTAGTGCTGACAGATACAAAAACTTGTTATGGATATTGTTAATACCTATAACTATATAAAAACTGGTTTCTAGGTTTGAAAACTTGATATATAAAAAAATTGTTTAAATCTATTTTAATGAGAAATTTAGTTTAATAATTAAGTACGAACTTACATTTAAGAAGGAAAATCAGATTAATCTCTATTTAAATGTTTAAATCAATTTATCCATAATGAAAAACAAAAAAAAAATAAAAAAACCATACCGTCAGAGAATCATAAAAAAATTAGAACAATAATTAAACCTGGTTTAAATTTGGCTTCCCACGGGACTGGTAGGGTGAAGTATCATCAAACCTGAACGTCTGGATCTGGTCTGGAGACTTCTGGACACACGTGGTACTTGAAGAAAGGAAAGCGGCTTTCTCGAACCCTCAGAAATCGAACAGGATAACAATAAACAGAATCCAATGAAAAGTAGAAATTCTCTTCCCAGGAACTGAAGAAGAAATGCCGGGTTCTCAAAAATTGGATGGCCAAAACAGCTCTCGTTCAATGGCGTCCCACCCACCAGCACAGCATTGGTTATACCGGAGGACCCTAGTATAATTTTAAATTTAGAAACCTACCAAATTTGAGAGATTAACAACTTACCCTCACAGAACAAAGGGGAACGACAACCACTAACCACGAGCACTAGTATGCTCAAAATTGGCAAAAACATATACAGCATTTTCACTGCCATGTTAGCTTTTAATAAGCTAGCAAACGAATGATGAGGAGGAAGGAAGTTTGAAAAACTAGTTCGAACAGGAAATCTGCCATTTCAACATGATGACCAACCTTGACAATAATATTCAAAGATTTCTACACTTAACCACAAATTACTTAATCTCCCATAGGTCGATGTTACAGTTCTGCGACTTACCACAGATCTCTGTGTGACGTCAAACATAGAATGAATAGAACTGAATCGAAACCGATCTATGCAAATCAAGTGAACTGTTAACATTGACAGTAAATATTCTAACCCTAATTATCTGACAATATAAATTACAACTACAACACAACGGAACCAAAACAAATTAATAATATCCATCTAAAATGTATGGAAATGGAATAAGAGATCAAAGGTAAGCATCATTGTTACTATATTGTTCATAATTAATACTCATTTATTTATTTTAGGTTCTTGAAGATATTATAAACAACAACATTGAGGTGTATGGACTTCTACCAATATAAGAATTGCTTGAAATATGTTTATTTACTTTTAATCATACAAGTTTTGTAAACACCCGTTTGAGAGGAATAAACAAAATGTGAAAATGAGTCTTTATTTTGTTTAAAATAGTCATTTATTATTTAGCAAAAATGAGTAAGTAATTTTAACTGCTACAATACTTTCAAAGAGGCAGGGCGCCAATTTGTAACAATACTCGTTCCAAAAAGAGATCCCGGCTATGAGACTCTCTCAAGGAGTGGTTCGACTCTAAGTTAATGCTGACTATAGAAAAGATTGGTGGTATATAAGGGTTAAGGGCGCCACTATCTTTTGAACGCATTCGATTAAGCAAACAAACTACACAAAAACTCAGGTGAGAAAGATAGAAACACCTTGTAATTAGACTGAATTTGAAAGCAAACATAAACTACATTTGATGTCAACCGAACACGCTGCACCCTAGAGACTTATAGTCCGTGGGTAAATAAATCAAACTGTTTTTAAAGAATATGTGTTCATTAATAAAATATTGTAAATTGCCACAGGAAGTATTGATGGAAATGTTATAAATGGACTTTACTTATCTTATTTGGTAGAGTGATCCGGTGGTCTCGGTTTGTGTACCGATGCTTGTAGTTGGGATGTTGGCTGTTTTCTTCGTCAAAAGGAACTGCGACTGAGATGGGTATATTCCTTCATCCAAGGGGACTGCTACTAGAGACTATATATCTTCATCAAAAGGGACTGGTACTAGGGACTATATTTCTTTGTCAAAAGGGACTGCTACTATGGACTATATATCTTCATAAAAAGGGACTGCTACTAGAACTATATATAACTAACTATATATATAACTAGCATAGCGTAGCGGGCTGTATCTGTGATACAACCAGAGAAATGTACTGTCTAAGTTTCGCGGACGACTTTCCACTAGGGGCTGTTTGGACGAAAAGGAAATTTATATAAATGGAATAGTCCTAAAAGGAAAGAGAGTTTATGAAAATATCAAATAGGAAAGAAGAGATAAGTTGGAAGATATGATATATTTCAAAACACCTCTTATTTTTAATTAGAGAAAAACTTTAAAAAGTTTATGAAAATATCTAATAGAAACGAAGAGGTAGTAAATAATTGTTTTTTTACTGGAAAACCAGCAAAGGAATTTTTGCCTAAAAGGAGAGTACGCCTGGTACAAAAATTATGAACACATTTTACTTAAAACAATAATGTAGTTTTTTATTCATCTTCACTTTGTCTATAACAGATCAACATTTTTTTTCTATGTAAAACAAACTGAAAATATTTTAATTTATAGACAATCAGGAATGACACTGAAATATTCCACATATAAAAAAGTACTAATGAAAGAAACTTATAACTCTTTAAAATTACTTAAATTGGAATGGCGATTCCCCGGAGCACAAATTCCAACCATAGCTTAGGATAAAATGTCCAAACCTCCAATATCATCGTCGTAGATTACAGGTGGTGTCTTGTCAGAGCTCTTTTGATTGTATGGTGACAACTGAGGGGTCGAACGAGAGCTGCCGCTGTGTGGTGACTGCTGATTGTCAACATCTATTTTAGCTATATCTTGCAACTTATCCACTGACTTTTTACAGAGTGTTTGAGGTTTCTTACTACCAGAAGTAGTTTTAATCTGCTTCATGTGCGTGTCGACTGACAAAACGTCTGTGGTGTCGTCGTAGTCCTCATTTTGCAATGCCATCTCAGTAACGTTGTCCCAAAAAAAAAACAAAATTTACAAACAATTTACAAAAAAATACAAAAACATTCGTAATATAGTTCTTTGGGTTAAAATAAGCAAAAACGTTAATAATGAAAAAAATCCTATCTCGCTTGGTTTCCCTTCTGTCGGTCTGTAAAGATTTCGTACGAAAGAAGACAAAAGTTTGTAAAGATTGTAAGAAATCTTGACAGACTGACAGACGGGAAAAGAAGCAAGAGTGAACTGTTGTCCATATCAAAGTTATTGTTTATTTAGACCCAAAGAACTAAACTACGAAGTTGTAGTACTTACTTACGCAACACCCTGTATATTTAAGAAAATTACAAAATGTTACTTTTCTACGTTCTGTTTCAGGTACCGGATAGAGTAGGTGAATGTAAACAGATTCAAAAGTCGTTTGAATGTAAGTGGAACTTTCCTGACTGCTGTGGGGCACTGGACGGAAAACATATCAGAATTCAACAGCACTTCTCTATTTTACAACTACAAAGGGACACACAGCATAGTTTTATTTGCCATGGTGAATGCAGAATACTGTTTCAGATATATTGACGTTGGATGTGATGGCAGATCTAATGATATTACCATTTACAACAATTCCACTTTGAAAATTGCTCTTGAGAGAAATCTTTTAAACTGGTCTATAGGAGGACTTTGCGTTGCCGATGATGCATTTGGTCTCACGTCTTATATGTTGAAACCATATTCACATAGAGTTCTCTCTGTGAAAGAGAGAATTTTCAATTATAGACTATCTAGAGCTAGGCGTGTCACTGAAAACGCCTTTGGTATATTGGCCAGCCGTTTTCGCATATTCAGCAGATCTATTCCGTTAAACGTGGATACAGTGGAAATTCTTGTAAAAGAAAGTTGTACACTGCACAACTGGTTAAGAATAACAGCATCAATTGATAAAGAGGACCTAATTACAGGACTTATTAATCCAGGTAAATGGCGCCAGGACCCAAACACTATATCTCCATTAGACAGACTGTGTGCATCCAACAATTACAAACAAGGTGGAAATAAACTTCAAAAGTGGTTTACCCAGGAGTTTTCAACTACCTTGGCTGTTCCTTGGCAAATGAAATCCATCGGACATGAGTGTGCTAATAGCGACTAATTCGCCCAAGAACTGATAGATATACGTAGAAATGTTTTTTTACGAAAATTGACAGTATTAGTATGTGAAATTACTTTAACAAATAAACTTTAATATTCAGAAACAATATTTTTCTAAAAGTAATGGTCTCTACCTTTAAAACTTGATGATTACCGTACTAGATTAGTTTTTAGACTCGTTCAAGAAGATAAAATTTGTATTAAAATAAACAGTAACCATTTTATTGTTTTAAACAATATGATCTACGGTATGATGCTATAGTTTTAAACTTACCAGATTCGATTCACGACCAACAAGAGTACTGCTCCAGATCATTTGGGCTGCCGAGAACCACACCAGTCTAGGTTTGTAAACGTCATCTGCTCCCGCACCACTTTTCTTAGACTTTTTCACAAACTTCATTTCAATACGTATCGCGTAAACTTTTTATTTTTTTCTTCGATGGGGCCAATTCTGCTTTAAGTTCTTGTTCTTTAAAACTTTCTATGCAATCGGAATTTTCAGGTGCGAATCAACAATAATATATCTGAAATCAAGACACAACAAAATGGTTATATAAGCGCAACACTATTTCTGATTGCTATAAATAATGTTGTAAGGTCCTGCAATCACCCAGTAAAAACTTATTTGTACGCTGATGATCTCGTAATTATAGCGATAAACAAAAACATAATATCTGCATATAAACGTATTACAGAAGTACTAAAGTCGATAGAATCATGGTCTAATAATACTGGACTCCAATTCTCAACCACTAAAACGAAAGCCATCCATTTCTCACGTAAATCAAAAATTAATATTCTTCCTCCCCTTTTGTTACACAATTCTCCTATAGAATATACAAACAACATAAAGTTTCTAGGAATGCACTTAGACTCTAAATTAAGTTGAGTAAATCACATTCACTCACTTAGACTGTCCTGTCAAGCTGGGATAAATATTATGAAATCTGTTGCACATAAAAATTGGGGTGCAGATTTTCCAACACTAATGAATTTATACAGATCCTTAATTAGAGCTAAACTGGATTACGGATGTATTGTGTACAACTCTGCTAATCACAATTTGCTTAAATCCCTAAACACAGTACAGAACTCTGCAATTCTTCTTGCTCTTGGGGCATACTGCACCAGTTCCAATAGTTTATGTGAAGCTGAAGAGTTACCTTTACGACTAAGAAGAGAATATTTAACACCATACGCCTCGTCAATAAAGTCAAATCCAAAAAATCCAACTTTTCAGCATGTAATAGCCAACAAATTCCACAACGACTACAAAAAAAGAAAAAAAGCAATGGTACCTTTCTATGAACGAGTTAATAGAAATCTACTGAACCTCAACATAGGACCTCCTAATGTTTGTAATAACTCCAAAACAACATTATCACCTCCATGGATTATCTCGCCTCCGAAATGCAATTTATTGTTTACTAAATATAATAAAAATAGTATCGAACACAAATATTTTAAAAACAACTTTCTTCTAACCATCCAAAAATATAAAAATTTCCATTAGATATACACCGATGCCTCTAAATCTGAAGACGGAGTAGGAGCCAGCTTTCATTGCTCAGAACAACAATTTCTGTACCAACTCCCACCAGAGACCAGCATTTTTTCAGCAGAACTTCTGGCCATTCTTAAAGCCGCATTTTATTCTACAAAATAAATTTTCAAAATCATTAATAATATCCGATTCCCTTAGTTGTTTGATTGCACTATCCCAAATTTATACCTCCCATCCAACACTACAGCGCATAAATACAACATTATACCAGATAAAACAACAGAACTCGATAGTGAAATTTTTTTTGGTCCCATCTCACGTGGGAATAGAGGGCAACGAGATAGCAGACACCTTAGCTAGATCCCCAATAACTAGAACAGACTCAATAAAAGAACACGCAATAATACATACCGTTTTAAAATCCTTTTTTTAAAGAAAATTATTCGAAGTCTGGCAATCCCAATGGAATACAACCAACGAAAAACTCCATGAAATAAAACCTTCAGTGATCCCATCGACTTTCTGGCCTATAAACCGACGTCAGCAAGTTATCTTATCACGACTTAGATTAGGACACAACGCTACTATCCACGAATACCTGTTAAAAAGAGAAGAGGAACCAAAGTGCTTTATTTGTGATACTACATTTTCAGTGAAACACATTTCGTCGTCTTGGAGGAGAAGTAAGCTAAGCCACACAATGGTGAAGAAATATATGCCGCTTAAGGAAGTTTCACCTTTGCAGGAAATATGCGTATTTTCATTTAGCTTCTTTCACACTTTAATGGAATTCAAGGTTACAACTAAAGTATTAATTAACTATCTTTACCACTGTATTTTTTAACGTTTTTCCATTGACGTGTTGTTGTTAACTCAATTTACCCAAAAATGCGGCTTAGCTCTTTTCACCACAAAGGCGACGATTTTAATCGAATGTCCTCTTTATACCCTAGAAAGACTACAACATCATCTTCCAAACACGATGAAAGAAATATTAAAAGACTGTAATATTAGTAATTGTAATGTCCTTATTTTTTTTAAAATCAATATCAGTAACCAAAATTTAATTATTGTTAAATTTTTATGTTCATTACTCAAGTGCTAATGACCCTATGCGGTCGATGCAAAGCTAATAAAAAATATATAATGGTTTAAAATTGTTATAATATAAGAACAATAAATAACTGCACAGTTAAACTAAACTTCCATTATTTATTCGAAAAATTCGCTTTAAAATTCAATTACAGCTGTTTCGCTATAACTAGCATCGTCAGATTGACATATATGTCATATAAGTTTTTCCAAATTTGGAAATCACTTAGCGTCATTTTTGATTTTTGCAAGGCAGTTACATAATCTTCAAAATCATAAATTTTCTTATGTCTTTTAAAAGACTCTTCCACCTGATGGTGGAAGGAATCGGCGGACATAAAAGTGTGCCCTGGTTCAAAGTAATTGATTTTCATCGTTTTTGCTGATATACCTTTAAAATTAACAATATATATATTAAAAAGGAAAATTCTTATTTTGGCTGGAACAATTGTCGAGTCATAAAATAAAATTCTCTATATCCCTATTTTGAAGAAAGAATGCATTAAAGGTACTTATGATATCTTCTTGATGACGTCCGCTGATCCCTTCGTGTCATAGAACAGCAAATGGGAAACGTCCAGTTCTTACTTTTTCTACTGGAACAAAACTATCGTTATATGTTGTCAGTCTTTGGGCAAAAATTGCCCGTTTGAACATTTCCAAACGTGGCAGCATGACGATCTTCTGCAGATCCACTGAAACGCACAAAGTGTTTTCTAATTGTTTTCCTTGTCTAAAGTATACCGTGTACGGAAATCTTTTGCCCTCTTAATGTGCTTACTCCAAGTACAACAAATTTCACAATTTTCATTTAAACTTTCAGGTTTATGTTCAGGGTTATAAAGTTGGTACGACTCGCATATTTCGCACTCCTCATTACCTAATTTAGCAAAGAATATATTTTTGAATTTTACTACTTTCCTATATTTTTCGTACGAGCAAATAAAGTTCGGAAACTTTTGACAAAAATCTTGAAACATTAAAGTAACTGAAATATCGCTGGGCAAATACAAGCGATCAGGGGCATGGACTCGTCTGTAATGAGATATGGGACATTAAGTGATTCTCTACGCTTGTATTTGACAACTTGTTTGGTGGGGGCTTTCTGCCCCGCTTGTCTGGAGAATTGTTTATTTGACGTCTGCTTTCTGTCTTTGACCATACAGATTGCACGACCCAATCATTGGTTTTCTTGTAGCCCAAAGTTGTCAAATCAAAAAATTTGCAGACTCGCTTTCTCACACCTTCTGTGTTTTTAAAATGGTATGAAAATGTTTTATTTTTTCTAGATCCTTCAGTTTTTCGTTTTGGTATTTTGTTTTCCGTTGAAATCAATACATATACTCTTTTTTCCTTCCAGAATAAAGACCAGAATTCTTTATTAATTGTTTGTCTCTCTTCTTCTGAAATAAACTGTGTGCATTTAAATTTACAATTTTGACAGCCTTCTTTCACCAAATGCATATTTCTTATTTTATTCCAATCTACGACTTCGCGCCAACTTGTATTGTTTTCTTTTTCTTTCTGTACCTTTCTTTGTAATAGTATCAATAATTTCATTTTGATCTAAAAGGTAATTCATATTATTAAAAATTAAAAAAAAAATAATATAATATTATTTTACCGGCATCATAATTGTCTCCTCACGAATTTCTTCGGATGAAGTGGAACATGAGTCATATTCTCTTAAAATCGAAATGCATCTAACGGTCCGGCTTCACACAACGTTTTGCCTGAGAGCATGCCTGCAGAGACTTGTTTGCGCAGGTAAGAGCGTGCGTATAGACGCGATGTTTATACGACGCGCGATACCGTCTTGCCGTCTACACGCACGCTCTTACCTGCGCTAACAAGTCTCTGCAGGCATGCTCTCAGGCAAAACGTTGTGTGTAGCTGGACCATAAGATACAGTCTATTTTAATTAACATTTCCAAAAGAACAATGTAAATTTATTTTTACCTGTTATTTCGTGGTCTAACATCATTGTATATGAGTTGTTGATCTATTCCCGGTACTTTAACACTATTTAAACTTAATATGGATGTTTCAGGTTACATTTCAACCACCACTGCATTTGTATCATCTGACAAATTAATATTCGTTTGACTAAATATTTGAAAAAGAACAATACAATTTATTTGTTTACCTGCAGTAATATAATTATTAATGATCTCTTGCGACAAAATATTTAAGATAAGAGATTCATCATTGCCCATAAATTGATGATCATTTTCTGTCTCCTCAACCTCAACGCTATCCATTCTTAGAATTGTTGTTTCCGATTGATGTTCTACTATGTTTGTGTCTATAAAAAAATAATAGTTTTAATTAGATAAATTAAATACTCTTTAATTTAAATCTTACCATTTAAAACATTAGGAAAATGTATATCATGGAGCACATTATTATTGCCAACAATAACACAATTTTCTGAAATTTTTTCAATCTGTCCACTATCACAACATTTTTTTATGTTTCTGTCATGATGGTCTGATAGAGTGGAAATTGTACCTAACTGAATGTTATCATCGGAAAATATAGGAATGGAATTTGTTTGGGCTAAGTTAACCAATTTTTTTCCACGAAACCCACTCTTGTCTGAAGAATTTATTTATTATTAAACTGTATTTAAAACTTATTAATTGTTAGATGACTCTTTTGATTTTTGATTATTATATAAAATGATAATGTAAATGCACTTCTACTGCAACAAAACACAACTAAGTAACCTCACCTTCTGCTGGTATTGATCCTACTTCTGTTATCTCCATTGGTTCATCGTCTCGTTGGTCCTGCTGGTCTTCGGTTTCCATGTCTTCAGGATCCTCTTGCGTAATTGCCCGAACGAATGTAGGAGTGGGAGGAGGAGGGTCGTTACGATCTATTGGTGGTATCATTCCGGATGTGGATGGTTGAGGCGTATTGACGCTTTTAGGTATAGGAGAAGTTTTAGGGGCTAGAAAGTGGTGTCGAAGAAGAGGAAATGCAGGAGATTGATCTAGATCTAGTAACACGATTACTACGTCTAGGCAAAGGAGAAGATTCGGGACTTGGAATTGACGTCGAGGGAGAAGAAATGAAAGAGTTTGAAGAATTGGATCGTGATCGAGTAACTCGATCAGAGGATGGAACAACTTCCAAATTACGTCGCCGTTTTTGAGAAGGGGAATTGTGAACAGATGACGTAGAAGGAACTTGACTTATAGGAGAATTTGGAGTTGAAGGAATGGGAGAGGAAGTAAATTTCGAAGAGGAGGATCCGTCCGCTGTCCTGTATGTAGATGGTTTTGGTTCTTGGAAAATAATAAATTATAAAATATTTTATATTTAACTTAAAATTTATATAAAAATTACCTAAATGTTTGTCTGCTTTTTCTTAACGATCTATTCGTTTTGACGACCATTTTCTTCCTTGAGATCTTTTTCCTGGTTCAGGAGAAGAATCGGAAGAAGATCCAGTTTGCTGCTCGCATTCCATTTCTACCATAACTTCTGTTTCTAACGTAAGAATAAGAGATTTTTATTAGTAACATTGGAGAGATATTGCAATAGCGTCTGGCAGTAATAAGGGCGACTCTATTTTAATAGTGACCGGCACTATTCTGTATTAAATACAGAGATATTGCAAGTATCGTCAGTTATCGACCCAACTTTTTGTTCTGTGACTCCGACCATCCAAATTTATTTTTGTTCTGTGCAATAAAACATACCTAACCTAATTTTTAGAAATTTATTTGAACTTAGATCTGTTTGTTATTTGGTGTTAATTATTAATTAATTACGTTTGATACAATTTTTGAATGCAATGGAAGAACAAATTGAGGCTGTCATTCTGGGTGGAGGAAATGATGAAAATATTGAATGGGTAATTCTTACTAACCTTGATAAATCGAGATGAAGTTGATGGTGTTGCAAGGAACTTTGATTTAAACAATTATACAGATGAAGATATAAAGTTGCACTTCAGATTTTTAAGAGATGGCATTTTGAGACTTTATCGATGTGTGAATTTGCCGAATGAAATCCGGAGTGAAAGTAGAAACAAAGTAAACAGTAAGTAATTCTTCATGTAATAGACGATATTTTGAAAACACGTTATTTAATATCTTGATCAATAGTTTGGGAATTTTATCAAACATTTTTATTTCAGGTTTAACAGCACTCTGTATTCTATTGAAGCGTTTGACTTACCCAAATAGGTTATTTAATATTTGCAAAATGTTTGGATATCCACCACAATCTTTGGCTCAAATAATAAAATATACTATAAATTTAATAATTGAAAACCATGAAATATTATGAAATAATTTGAATAGCTTGCAGTGGTTGGATAGAAATAAATTACAACATTATGCAGTGGTTAGTACAGTACACATACTTAAAGATTTTAAATAACGGGCATGTTTTATAGGCTATCCAGAATAAAGGAGCTGCAGTTCCAAATTGTTGGGCATTTATTGATGGTACTACCAAACAAATATGCAGACCAACTGTAGAGCAAGAAAATTTTTATTCAGGACATAAAAGGTTTCATTGTGTTAAGTACCAATCGTTACTTTGTCCAGATGGCATCATCGTCAGCTTAAAAGGTGCCTTTCCAAGAAGGAGACATGATGCAGGCATATTTCGAGAATTAGAACAGATAGCTGTTATTAATGAAAATAAAAAGTATGTTATCTTTGGAGATCAGGCATATGGAATTATGGAACTTGTACTTTCTCCATATCATGGACGACCAGAAGATTTACCACCACATCACCAAGAATTTAATAGGGCTATGAAAGTTTTGAGAGTAGCAGTTGAGTGGGGTTTTTAAAAAATTGTAACTGAATTTGCTTTTATAGATTTTAGAAAAAACCGAAAATGCAGTCATTGTATAAAGTTGCTGTTTTATTTACAAATTGCCATACTTAATAAAAGAGAATTAATCCTAGAATAACAAAAAAAATTAACCAGCCTTAAATTATAAAAATATTATTGAGATCAAGTTGGTGACTAAAAAAAATTGAATCAACAATTCTTTTAATTTGAATTAGTTTCTTCTAACCGTTTCATTAATGATTCTATTAGTTGTTGTTGCATCTGTAATAATAGTTGAGTATTTGATTTGTCTGATATCATCATTTCAAGTTTTTTTTTCTCAATGTCCAATTTTTCTTTCCCCTGAGTAATTTACCAATCAATCTTCTTTTCTCCCAGTAGTAACTTTTTTTCTGCCAAAGATACTTTTCTTGTTTCTAATTCTAGTTCTCTATTTTTCAGTGTAATTTTTCTCTCATTTTTTTCTGATAGATAACCTAATGCATCTTTTCTTAAGGTTTTAATTTTATTATTTCTTTTTCTGATTGGTCCTACAATAAAGAGATTAGAAAATACATTGTGCTAAATGGATTTGAAAATATAAACATTTTGTAATATGAGATTAAAGAGAATGCCTCACAAATAATTAATTTAAACTTATGATGTGTTCTGAAGTTATAAAATAGATGTTTATAAAACTTACGTAGAACATGTGTTTTTTCAGCATTAGAATTTGTTTGTACGTTGACAATAGAAGTGGGTTTCCAATTAATTTTTCTTTATTGTTTTCATATAATCTCCGTCCGATTATAATTTTACATCCTTAGGATATTTTTATGATTGTGTTACTTTTTATTAATACTATTCTGGTTTTATCACAATTTATTTCTACTTTTATGGGATCCTCACTTGGTAATAATAGTCAGAATCTACTATTAATCTGTTCGCTGATGGGATGATGCACAATTGCTGTTTTGAAATCACAGGACGGTTCATTAGTTCGGATTAGTGGTATTACACAAGTATCATTAATAACTTCTTCGTGATGTTGGCAGAAGAAAATACCCTCAGTGGATGGACACAGCCGGTCTTCATACTGATGTGAATTTGTACCAAGCACAAGGAAAGGGTTGTGTGGGACAATTATTGAATTTTTATATGGTAAAGGGATAATGTGATAAGTAAGGAATTCATTATTGGATAAAATCGGTATATGAATAGCAAATATTATTCTAGAACTTTCAATTTTTACTTGAACTCCAGCTAATTGATAATAATTATATAAATTTTTGAATTTTACTATGTTTGATTCACCATAAATCATTGAAACGCGATTTATTAGCTTGGTTAAATGATCTAGAGAAATAATTGAAGTGTGTAGACTCCCCAAATGTGCAAATATGATAGAATTTTCCAGGTTATCTATAAAATTTATTAAATTCTGACAATTCAAAATTACTTGACTTAAAGCATTAGGTATTTTAAAATATAAAAATGCTACATGACTTTCGTTTTCAGTTTTATTATATATTTCTTGAAGCTGTGACTGAAGTGATAGTTGATTTTTATATAAATTAGTAATTGTTTTATTATAATGGTCGATTAGGCCAAAATAAAGAGAGGACTGTAGTTTCAGTTCGTGTGAAATTGAGTTTTGATTTTGAATTAATTGTTTTATTTCGGAGTTATACCTAAGTTCATCGTCATTGTCCAATATTCCAAAAAGCCATTTACTAATACTTACTTAATACCATTGAATAAACCTCTCTTAAGTCTATTACTACTTTTAAAATCTGTGTAAACTAAGTTATTCAATTTAACTATTGTCGTATTTAGTAAATATTCGGTATGCTCAAATAAATTCTGACTAAAATCTATGTCTTCAAGAGAAGAGGTATTTAAATAGTTTCCTAATGTATTATAAAAATGTTCAATATTTCTTAATTGTTTAACTAGTAGATCTGTATTAATAAAGTGTAAAAAGGTGTGTTTTGTATCAATTAATTTAGTTTTTCCTATTTCTAAAGGTAATACAGGAGTATCGAGTGTTTGAATTTTAACGTTATTATTCTGTGCTTTAGTCTGATAGATTAGGATTAGGATTAAGATTAGGGTCTTCTGTATTTTTGTCATTCTGTAAAGAAATATTAGTGTTAGTTAATGGTTTTTTAACTTTTGATTTATGTATTTCTCGGTTTTTAATGTTAATATTTTCTTACCAGTGTCTAATTTTACAGTTCGTTTTAAAAATCTTGGTTTTGATTTATTTCTCAAAGCTTCTCTGTTTTTGATGAATATATCTTGCCCTTCAGCGTAATTTTTGGGCTCTTCTCGAGTTAAATTGCGTTTATTAATAATTTGTTCTTTTTGTTTAACAGTATTATCATAGATATTTTTATAAAGAGTATGTAATCTAGTTTTCCTATCATTAACGTAATCACTAATTATATGCTCATCTCTAAGATCTAAAGGGTCTAATGCTTTAGTATCTCCTAAAATGATGTCGTATGCTCGATATTTAGTAACAGAGTGAATGGATGAGTTATAGCCAATTATGGCGAATTGCATAATCTGTTTTATTGGCATTTTAGGGTGCTCTAATTTTAAAACTCTACAATTTTCTAAAATAGAAGAGTGAAATCGTTCTACCGGACTATTACTATTTGAATTTTGAGGTGTACTTTGCTTGATTGCATATATCACAAAGATTAATGTACTTAACTATATCCGAATTCATATCGGGCCAGTAGTATTTAATCTTCAAGGCGTTTTGCGTTTCATTAATACCCCGATGATAATATTATATTGATTTTACCTCCAAATAAATATCATCTAAATGATTTTCAAGCAAAAATTATTGTAAGTAACTCTTTTTCAATGGTACTATAATTTATTTCGGCTGTGTTAAGCGTTCTAGATGCATAAGCAATCGGTAAATCACTACCAATTTTACCTTGGCTTAATACCTCTCCAATTGCGAAATTAGAGGCATCCGTCGTAACATTAAAAGGTATAGAAAAATCTGGGTATTGTAATATAGGGGAATTAGTTAAAACATTTTTACACATTTCAAAAGCATTCAGAAATTCTGGGGTATGTTCAATTTTAACACCCTTCTTTAGACAGTTCGTTAAAGGTTTTGTCATTTTAGCGAAATCTTTAATAAATTTGCGATAGTATCCTACTAATCCCAGAAATGATTTGATTTCTTTAACTGATTTTGGTAGTGGGAATTCTTTAATAGCATGATTTTTTTTCGGGTTAGGTTTAACGCCGTCCGGGGTTATTACATGTCCTAGAAACTCTACCTCTTTTCGCAAAAACTCGCTTTTATCTAATTGAATTTTTAATTTCATATCTCTTAAACGTTTAGAAACTACTTTTAAATTTTGAATATGCTGTTCTAAGGATGAGCTAAAAATAATTATATCATCCATATATACTAGACAGATTTTCCCTTGAATATTTTTTAAAATATTGTCCATGACCCTCTGGAAGGTCGATGGTGCATTTTTTAAACCCATTGGCATCCGAGTGTACTCAAAATGACCATTTTCAACAGAAAATGCAGTTTTCTCTTCATTGAATTGGGATCCATTTCAATTTGGTGAAACCCTAACGCTAGATCCAATGTGGTAAAGTACTGACATCTTCCTAGTGCATCCAAAATACTGTTTATATTAGGTATAGGATAGCGATCTTGAATTGTCTTCTCATTTACTCTTCTGTAATCTACCACGATCCTAAATTTTTGTTTTCCACTGGAATCTTCCTTCTTTGGGACTACCCAAATTGGACTGCTCCATGTACTTTGACTATGACGTATTATACCATCATCAAGCATTTTTGAAATTTGTCTTTGAACCTCATCCTTATATATGTATGGGTATCTATATGATTTAGAATATACTGGGATTTCATCTGTTGTTCTTATTTCATGCTTTACCTGATTAGTAAAACTCAGTTTTTCATTTTCATTATAAAATATGTCACTAAATTCTCTACATAACTCATAAATACATTTATTTTCTTCCGAATTGAGATGTTCGGTTCTTAAAGTATTAATATCATTATTTAAAGTTTTATCCTTATTGTCAGGAATAATATTTTCTAAATTATAAAATTCGAAATTATTTTTGTGCCACTCTGTAACTGGAATAACACTTATCGGTTCTGTTATTGTAATTGTAATCCTCTTATCTGTGTTATTAACTATTTCTGTTTTTGCAAAACCGTCTTTTGCAACAGTAAAAGTTTCAGGAAAATATAAATTATCATATCTTATTTCAGGTACAATAACTTCGCCATCCGTATGACTTACTGGTAATCGCAACCCGACTATTTCATTTGCGTCAACTGAAATAGTAAACTGTGTTCTATCTAACTTAAATAAAAGTGGAATTTCTGTATTGTTATTTTTCAAAACATTTTTTTCTAAGTCAACTGAAAATTTCAAAGCACGTAATTCGTTTAAACCTAATAAACCGTCAAAATGATTATGAAATTTATATGATATAAAATTTAGATGAACATTTGAATTAAATTCAGCAAAAGCTGGAATATTTGCTATAAATTCTGTTTTTGTTTTACCTACTGCTGATATAATTAAAGTAGGGTCCCTATAAACAAAATTTTGAAAATATTTTTCAATAATATGAGGACTTAACATACTAGACATACTACCAGTATCTATTAATAACGTGATCGGTGGGTTTTTAATTTTTATAAATGGTAAATCGGTAGAATGGGAACTTGTCGATTAGTCGGATAAAATCTTTGAATAGGGCGTGATTGTATTGGAATAGGTTGACTTGGAAAATTATTAGTGTTCGAAGGAACTTGATTATTTTGATTATTATGATTAACATTTGTTATCGGTGAAATATTAGGGATATGGTTATAATTTTTAAAAGAACGATCGTTATTTTGGAAGTGCTGAGAATTGTTTCTAGAATAATTGTAATTAAAGTGACTATTTTGAGGTTTAGGTTTGTTATCGAAGTATCTAAAGTTATGTTGAGAATAGGAGAAATTTTCTTCCTCTATTAGAAATGTAAGAGCTTCTTCAATATTACGGGTATTCTTAAGTCTAATTATTGTTTGAATACTACCTGATAAATTTCTTAAAAGAGTTCTTAATGTCATTTGATCATATTGTCTCCTGTACAGATCTTTAGTCTGTAAAGGCATCTCGGTATCACTAAAATTATTTATTCTACTAACTAAATGGCTTCTTAAAACTTGTAGACGCTTAGCAAAATCAATTGGTTGTTCATTTCGAAATGGACGTGCCATTAGGAGATCTTGTTCAAGACATTCTAATGATCGTCGATCACCAAAACATTGCTGTAAAGCTGCTTTAATTAATGCCCATGTATTTAGTTCAGTTCGGGAACCAACTAAAAGATTAGCTTTGCCGATTAACTTAGATTGAATTACTTTGACTATATAATTATGAACTATTTGATCATTAACACTAACATATGTATTTACTAAAAAATCACAACTACTAATAAACTTGATTAAATTTTCCTCATCTCCATTGAATAAAGGAATCATATCTACATATAGTTTTAACATAGAAACATTTACTGGATTGTTTTCCATTTCTCTAACAGTTATTATTCTATTAAAATCGGAAATTAAATTTTCTATATCTACTTCAAGTTCAGTCATAAATTTTCAAGTGATTTACTTATTCTTAAAATAATACTTGCTGTAATACACCTTCACCAGATGAATTAAATAAAGGAATTATAGTTAAAAGGAGTACTTGGTACTTACCCAAAGACTTCTCCAGTGATTCTAGCTCTGCAACACTCAGGTGTGGTAGGTTTCAACGCCAAAGAGTTGACACTCATGTAAAGTTCATAAAAATCGGTCACTATGCCGTGGCTTTTCACGAATATTACTGCGTTTTATCCTACTGACTGCGCCAGTTAAATAAAATTCGTCACGAAATGTGTTTTTAAAAACAAATTTTATTTTACAAAATATTAGATTTAGATCTAAACAATACGAATGTGAGAATTAGAATGAATGATATAAGCAAACTATTGTACAAGTAAACATCTATGCTGACAAAGGTAATTTAATATGAAAAATATACTTTATAAAGAATGTCTTTATATAACTTGCCTGGCGTTATTCGGCATTGCAATATCTCTCTATTGTAAAAATTTGCAATGTTTAATTAATTAATAAGAGATTAAAACAGTAATCTACAATTTTAAATTATTATACTGCAAGAAAATATTGTAAGTAACGTCTTTAAAGATATTTCATTTCTCCCGGCATTATTAGGTAAATACCGCCAAAATGAATTTTATCAAATTTAAGCTTTTGTTTTTAAACATTTTTAAAATAATACATAATATTTTTTTATATTCTATAAATAAATTTTAATTTGGTAAAAATAAATTACTACACTAATAGGCAACATTATTAAAAACTTGATGCAACTCTGCTATTTTTTTTATTAAAAAATAGGGTAAAAACAATTGCTGTATAAACATCTTTGAAAAAGAATAATAATTCTGTCTGTTTAAGTATGAAATCATAAATATATTGATATAAATTTTTCAAATATTCCATTAAAATTAGTAAAATGTGATAATATTGTTCATTAAACCCAAATTAATCTTCAAATTTAAACTAATATAGTGCCAAAAATATTGTAGGTAACGTCCTTGGCGTTACTTATATTCCGCGGTATTATAAAATATTTTCAATTCCGATTAAATCAAATTATAATTTTTAGTTTTAAAAACTTTTGAATTGACACTTTCTTATTTATTGTAGTATAAAATTAATAATAATTAAATTGATTTTATTAAAAAAAATGGTGCAATAGTTCAATAATGATGACTGCAAATTAACAAAAACATCAATGCTTTTTCATACGTGTTGATTGGCTCTGTTTAGAGTATTTCTTTTTTCCAAGAGATCATCCTAGTCTTCTCGGCATATTTCAATTTTTAAATGTCACTAAACTGTTAATCACAAATTTTATCACTAAACTTTAAAGTTTAATTACCGAAACATAGCTTTTAAACAAATTACACTACACTTGCACAGACGCGTCTTTAGTTATCAAAGATTAAAACTGTACTGAAAGAAAATGGCGCTTAAACTGCGTAATGAGCTTGGTAATGTTTTATGCGCATGATCTTTAATATTGATTTGTAAATAGATCCGCAGTAGAACCAAAATGAATCTAAATTGGTTAGAAATTCTATTCCGAACCGAAGTTCTAAAAACCTATTTAAAGAAAATTGATACTCTACAAAAAAGGATACTAAAAATCATATTTAACAAAAAGAGTACATATTCCACTAATTTGCTATTTTGCGAGGCGAAAGTTATGGACACAAGGCAGCTTTATATGTATTCCATACTACTATACACATATAAGAACAAGCATAGTCTGCAAAAACTAACCCACCAGTACGACACCCGTAATAAAACCAATCAAAATGTTCGATTAGAAATAAGCAAAAAAACAGCGGGTCAGAGATTTACTCTATACCTAGCTCCAAAGATATTTAATTGCTTGTCTTATACATACAAAACTTACATTACTAGTATTAATTCACTTAATTTGATTAAATCCGTATTAAAAAAATATGTATTAAATCTAGATCGTTTGCTTGTACATAATTTAATCGATTAACTTAAAGGGCTTTAAATGTTATAAACATATATTTACATATTCTATAGGCGAATGTCTAATACTCATATTACACTGGCATCTCAGCTTTTCGATTTTGGCGGTACTAATGTGATCATGATGTATATGTATTCGGTTTCCGTACTTATGTTTTGTTTTATTTATTGGTAATACCTTAATAATGAATTACTTATATATACACCAATTTATAGTATTTATAGAATTTATACACTTTACACTACATAAACTTTTCCCGTGCTCAACCAATAGGTTTTAACGGGAGTTTTTTTTGTAATGTTTTTTGTTTTTCTTAATTCTAAAATGATATTTATGTTAATTAATTTGTATATTTATGAAAACTAATGTAAAAAAATGTATTATGTATTTTTATATGAAATCAATAAAATATATTATTATTATTAATTCGATTATCTTTAGGTCTTACAAGAATTTTTCCTACCAAATCCCCTTCGCATACTTCTTCTGATAAAATAATACCGTCTTCTATACTTTCTACCGAAAAATACTTTATAATTTCGCATCTAGGCGGAATTATTGTATAGTTACTTATGTTAGATTCAAGGGGAATAATTACATAGTTTCCTCTATAGTTAATTTTTAAGGAAAATTCCTCATAATTTAAAATTGCACCATATTTATAAAAAAAATCTGACCCAATGATCCCATTAAATTCGGATGCAATGTCATCAACTATAAAAAATTCATGATTCAACGAAATATTATCAACACAAAGTGAAAGTGAAATACAACCTAAGGTGTTTGTTTTACCAGCAATTTCTTGAATTTCAATATTTTTATTTTTATCAATAAACTGACCTTCCATAACATTAGACTTAAAAATAACACTAATAGAAGCGCCCGTATCTACAAGAAGCTTCAAATCATTAACCCCATTTTTCATTCTTACTACATTTAATCCGTTCATTTTTAAAATTGTGCTTTCGCACTTATTGCGATTCTCGAAAAACCGATCATCTGAATTTGTATTATTTACATTTTGCATATAATAATTTCTTTGGTGACTGCCACGTCCCCTGGCATTAGGTGTGTGGAAAGAACCCCGATTATTATTAGCCCCGAAACCCCGATTATTGTTAAATCCAGAGCCCCGATTATTGTTAAATCCATGTCTATTCGTATTTCTATTAAAATTTGAGCGGTCATTATTGTTTTGTCTATTTTGCTGTGGAACGTTGTTACGCGGATAAAATTTGTTATTAGGCCTGGGGTATCGAAAATTATTAGAATGCATGTGAAATAATCTTTGGCTATCCTTCTGTGACATTTCTTCCTCCCTGGCACCATTAATGGCTTCATTTAGTTTAATATAATTTCTTGCCTTAACAATTGTGCGAATATCATTATTTTGAAGCCGGTTAACGAAAGCATTTATAGCTACTTTTTCATTAAATTGATTGTGTTAACCTCTACTTTTTGGAAGTTCATCTTACTAAGAACAATTAATAACTGCACAGTTAAACTTAACTTCCACTATTTATTTAAAAAATTCGCTTTAAAATCAATTACAGCTGTTTCGCTATCACTAGCATCGTCAGATTGACATATTCATATTTCTTAAAAATACTTTTAATTCTTTATGTATATGTCGAAACGGTTCAATTGAGCTCATTACATATAACTAACAATATTTTCCATACCTAAGGGAGTCCTAATTTACGCTATATTTTACAAATAATTAAATTTACCTTAAAAAAAATCATTTCATACAATAATTTTATCGTCCAATTTGATTTCCTTAGTCCATAAAAAATTTTAAGCTCTCCTTTAAACCAACTCCTTGCTTCTGGAAATTTCTCTTCTTATTTTGGTTTCCACTCGCTTCTTTATATAATTGTATAAAATAACTAGAACCATTACTGCAACTATACCAAATGCTACTATTCCCAGTATTTCTCCAGTGGATAATTTCGTACCATTTTGGGACGTAAACTTACCTGGAACGCCCATGTGGAAAGAACAATAAATAAAGCCAGGACTTCCCTGTGGAATCTCAGGAGAATCTGCGGCAAATCTTGGGGAACGAGACCCAAACAGATTTACTGGATTTATCAAACAGTGATAAAACCAATGATCACGTATGGCTCGGTGGCCTGGTGGTCCAAGGGACTCCAGAAATCCACCAGAGCATGATTGTCTGGACTTCAGCGACTGGCTTGCGTGGCCATTACGGGGGCAATGTCCACTACCCCGACAGCAGCAATGGAGATCATCCTGGATATAGCCCCACTCCATTTACTATTGGAGAAGGAGGCCAGGATGGTGTCCTATAGGCTGCTGTCGGTGGATAGTCAAGTAAAAGGGGAGAGGCTCTGGGACCACTCGGGCCTGATGCGTGAAATTAAAGATCACCACACGCTTGGGATGGTCTCAGATATCCTAGCCACCCAGACGCACGTAGAACAGTCCTTTAAAGTCCTCTTTCCGAAGAGAGAAGAATGGAAAAAGGGGATCATCTCTTTCTCTGGGACGGACTACGTACTATACACTGATGGCTCCAAAACTCCAGAAGGTGTTGGAGCAGGAGTGTATGGTAGCAAACCGAGGGTTGAAATCGCAGTAAACCTCGGCTCATATGCTACTATCTTTCAGGCAGAGGTTTTCGCCATTGAATTGTGTGCAAGAGAGCTGATAAATCACCCTCTTGTTCTTGTTCGGTTCTCGGCCTAAATTCTCACATTTTTTGTAAGGTTTTGATCCTAATGTTTTTTTCAGGGGCGAGATCAAAGAAAAAAAGAACCACTAATACCCTCTTCTCCTTGAGTGGGCAGTTCCCCCGGTAGGCTGTTAGAATGGCGTTTTGAATTTGTTCATTAGCCACTTCTATTTCAGCCTTGTTTTTTACAGTATTAATTGCGTTTTCCAGGTGAGATTTGAGGGAATTACAATATATACTCCAATCGGTACACTTTGGATCACGAAACTGAACTATGGGTCTTTGCCCTGTTCTCATGTCAAATCTTATGTGTCTATGATCTGAACATGAGGGCTCAGTAGAAACATGCCAGTTAACAATCTTTGTACTAATAAATTGAGTACTGCTTGTTATGTCTAAAACTTCTTTGCGCATTCTATTCACAAAAGTTGGTTCGGAACCTACATTGTTAACCGATAGGCCCTCCCCTATTATATAATTATATAGAGACTCACCTCGTTCTTTGATGTCGTTACTTCCCCAATCCAAATGGTGAGAATTAGCATCGCATCCAATGATCAGTTGCCTGTTGTTTCTCTTGCAATAGGCGACCAAATCTAGCACTGCTGCTGGAGGAGGTTGAACTGTCCCTCTATCACCCGGGAAGTAACCAGAGCAGACTATTAGGTTTACTCTGTCATCCACCACCGGAATTGATATTTGGGCTGCAACCACATCTGGAGTACAGAATCCTGTTAACATAAAGAACTTAATGTTATTTCTGACCAGTATGCAAGCCCGAGGTTTTCCCCCAGAGCTGCAATATATTAACCTACCAGAACAGTTTCCCAGGCCGCTTATTCGTCCTGTATTGGAAATCCAGGGTTCCTGGATTAGTGCTATGTCTAGTTTCTCCATAGCAAATCTCCTGCCAAGGACATAAGAAGCCGCTTTGGCGTGTTGGATATTTGCCTAGAGAAATGAGACATGTGACGCCATTATGTCAATGGCGTTGGTGGAGGAGGAGGGTCCCTTTCCTCGCTCCTCTTCGTGGGATTACCCCCCGTTTTTCCTCCGACTATGGCGATCTTTTTCGGCGCCTTTTCAGAAAGGGGTTTCTTCCCCTTGCCTTTAAGGGTCGTCTGCTGCCCCATAACCGGACCCTGTTTTTGGGGTTTCGACTTCCGCAACCCCGCAAGAGCGCTCTTTGAGGAGGATTCGCCCCCCTCGTCAGACCTCGCTGTGTTCCCCTGGGGCTCCCGAGCGGCTACATTCCCCCCCACCCTCGGGGCTTTGGGTCAGAACTGCCCTTCCCAATTTCGAAGTAGGGGCGGAACTCCATCCGCTCAAGCTCCCCAAAGGATACATTATCCATCGAAAACGTTTGACCAGGACCAGCGTTTTCCCTGTGTAGAATAGTCCACTCCAGGGTACGCAGGCAGTGGTTCATATTTTGTAAACGTTTCAACACTTGTTCCCCCTTTAGTCTGGTGGAAGCTACATCATCAGGAATGTAGGCCACACAGATATGGGGTTTGGGTATCTCTCCCTTCTGCACCAACTTGAGTCGGGCATTTTCCCAAGGACAGAGAGCGTTGACCGCTCTCTCCATTTGCGGTCCGTCACCCGGTAGTTTTTCTACAGCAGCCAAGACTGATTGCTGATTGCTGTAGAAGTTTCAGCTGCTCGTTTGTAAGCTGGACGTTAAGGTGTTCAGGATGGATGATTCCCACTCTGACACTTTCCGCCACCGCTCCATACGAACGCTTATGTTCGTCGACCACTTCTGTTCGGGGTTTTTTCACCACCGATTCAGGAGTACTGCCAACAGAACGCACGCGTTTACTGGATGAAACCTCCGAGGCAGATTGGTCTCCACTCGTATGTTTCTCTTCCAGATCCTTACAGACTTTTTCTAAGGCGGTTTGGTAAGGTACTCCGCTCTTTAGAAGCCGGCTGAGACGTTTTCTCGTCGCACCGGAAAACCTTTTCCTTTTGTTCAGGTTAATGTTGGCCAAAGCGTTTGTGGCCTCTTCACCTAAAGATTTCTCGTTCACCTCGGGAGCTTTAGGGGATGATAGCAACACCCTTTTTTCCTCCTCTGAGATGCTCGATTCCTTTGGAGGAGCAATAGGCGCCACCTCCATGGGTTCGTCCGGTAAAGGACGATCGAGGGGAATGTCCCCATCGTTTTTTAATTTTTTTTCTACTTGTGTATCCATACAAGTCCCACGAGTAGCAAGGGAAATAAATGGTCCACTAAAATTTACAGTGATTTTAATTCTCGGGCACTTCCCAACTCGTGCCCGTTATTACCTGGCCCCAAAAATCACTGACCAACTCGTGCCCGTTCAAAAACCAGGTAGAAAATTAATACACCAACTCGTGCCCGGGTGCATCGGAACTACGGTTTTTAATTCTTATTTATTATAATTAAATATTTAAGACCTACATGTACAGTTGTCATTTATTTGAAATAAAACTACTATAAAACGTATTAATTAAATATATTGCACATAAAAAACTTAGAACTACCTACATATTATTAATACTATAGAGTAAAGTACCCTAATATCGGATACTTTTTTTTGAACCTTAATATTAATTTGAATACATCAATAAAGCTACAACGTTTTGAAAATAAAACAAATAATAGGCTATAGAGAATCATATATTAAACCAAAATCAATCATTGCCACATGTTAAAAAATAAAATTTAAGTTTTTCAAAAAATGGTCAATTTAAGTTGACAAAAAATAATGTTCCGAATACCGGATAGGGTATCCGATATTAGGATAACGATATAAAACTAGCCATCGAGGCAGAAATTACAAATATATGTGTCTTTGTCTATATTGGCACAGTCGGCATGAGCCCAGCTGATACATTTTGAGCACTGAATCCATTGTCCACCCGAGGTATCTTCAGAGAAGACTCCAGAAGAAAACATACATTCTGCTTCCTCTTCCCCAATGTCACAGTCCATGTCAGAATCATCATCTAAAATGAGTACTTCATCTTCTTAAAATGAACTAAAAGATTCCTCGTTCTTAACACTCTTCTTCCTAACATTGGTTGTCATTGCCTTCTTAGCAATAGATTTTCCTTTCTTTTTATTTGTTTTTTTAGGAGGATTACATTTGTCTATTTTCAATTTCGGAATTCTCTTTATCTATGTAGCTTTAGCTATGTAGCTATGTAGGGATTATATAGATAGATAAGAAATATTTTGTCCTAATATTGGATATCTGATATTAAGACAATTTGACCATCCAATATTAGGCAAATTGTCTCCTGTTGAAGGTCAAGGTTATGGCACAAAAAAAACTATAATAATCCATTGTCCGCATGCACTGAATTGAAGTAGACATATTATAGACTAAGTTAAACTACAGAGACAAATTTAAAAACTTCCTGAATGTCTAAAAATTACGTTTTCAACTAGCACTTTTAAAAACTCGGAATGTGATAGTTCGGTATAAGTCGTACTAGAGGCATCTATGTTCTATGAGATACACTAAAATATTATTAGAGGGCTTGGGTTAAGCTCCCTGCTAAACTGTAGACGGGTTTCTTTGTAATCAGATTACAGATTTCTTCAAAACAGAACTATCCGATATTAGACAACTATCTGATATTAGGGCACTTTACTCTACCAAGATACTGTTTTAACGAAAGTTAATGTTGATATCTTTTTATTTTTAAAATTATCTATAGTCTTTTTTAGGAAATCATGTTTTTTCCTTGTTGCATTTCTCACGATTTTAGTATTATCTACACTGCGACATTTAATGTAAGTCTCTTCCTGAATTCTTAGCAATACCTCAACGAACACAAATAATGAGGGATGTGCATTATAAAATGAACTATTTAAATGGCTGTGAAATGATTCACATGCATTCGTGGTTCTGTGTATACTAGCTGATGCTTCTGTCCATATATTAGGAGGAAAACGAGCCTCTTCCGATATATAGTTTTTCACTAAATAATCAGCAAACGCACACAATCTTTCGTCGTTGGGCTTTTCTTCCATAAGTTCAAAAATGTCGCTAACTAAATCTGGGTCCAAAAACATAATTCCAAAGCAGTAACGCAACCATTTTCCAATATCACTTTCTTTGTTTTTATACTCCGACGATAATCCCAAATTTTGAATTTTTGGCCACCATGCTTGACTTAAATGGAATCGGCAGCCTATTAATCTAGCTTCACTCCAATTCAATCGCGTAGGATTATGAATGCCGATTTCAAAATCAATTACTATTTGTTCAGACAGTAGATTCCAATTCTGGTAATTTGAACAGGTAAATTTTTCAAATCGGGCACGAGTTAGGTATACAGATTATTGAGACCTTTACTCTTGTTCCCTTTAAGGGATTAGTGGGCACGAGTTGGGATGCGCCATAATTCTCGGCCCCGCAATATTTGCAATGGCCGAAAAATGCCAGATCTAGGCCCCTATTTATTGGGATAATTTTGTAATTAAAATAAATAACATATTCGATTTAATTGGTCGGCCGCAATCTAATATCCAAAAAGAAGCCATGTAAATCCAAATTTTAAAAACATCAAAAACCTTATAACACATATTTTTTATAGTTAAATTTAAGAATGAAAAGTAACCTTTTAAAATAATTCTCGGCCCCCCCGGCCGACAACTAAAAAGATTAAATTTTTTTAGACCGGATCGCGGCCACTTAATATTTTTATTGTAAAGCCATTTTTTGCTTAATTTTGGCATATATTCACACGTTTTAACCCTTTCCCTATAACCTAATGTTTATTACATGCAGCTAAAACAAAAAAATTGCAAGATACTATTTATTTGGTTCACAACACTAAGCAAAATTGCACGTTTCACACATGTGTTACCTGTTGCTTGAAAGGTCGACAACTAAATGATTTTCTGCGCTCTTGTCATTTAAAATGTCATATTAAGCCCGGGCGTTTTTGACAGAAAAATGATGCAGGAAATGATTTTATCATTTAGAGTAGGTCAGTACTAATTAATTTCCTTAATATTTGGCTTTTAGTCACAAAAAGGCCGAGAACTAGTGATGGACGGATAACCGGTGAACTGACCCTATAATTTTTACCCAACTAGGGAAAAAAACTAGTTACACTTGTAGTACAGATTACTTTCTATAAATGTATATACACATTTAGTTGGAGGTCTTACTTTGACCTTGTTCTAACTTTTAACGCATAAATTTACAGCATTGCCATGCACATTTTCTGTTACGCAATAAAGTCCTAAAGCCTAAAGTTGCTCGATCCATTTCTTTCTGAGCGTTGTAATTGAAATTTTAAAGTACCTAATTTTTTTATAGTTTAATCGCTATTCGACTGTCCACTGTCCCAATCGATATGTTTTGTTAACCTAAAAGTAGGGTATGAAAGAAACTTTTAATTTCTGTATTCAAAAATAACAATCATTTCTCGAGTATTTAAAAAATGTTATAACGAAATTGATTGTACCTACCAACCCTTAATAGAATAGATTATAGAATTTCAAAGAGTAAGTTAAAATTGTGACATAAAATAGTTGTATGTGTTGTAGATTACCTAACTACATCGATAGATGAATTAGAAGTTTATTTTTTTCTTAATCAATAAAGTTACATTTACCTCAAACTAATGGGCTTATTCTGTACAAAAATGTTAGCGGTAACAGCGCTGTAAACTTTCAAGGTCGAGAGATAAATAAACATGTAACGAACCGTACGCGCTGCCTCGTCAGCGCACCCATACATTTGATTCCCCCATACCTATCCCCAGTAAACGTGATCGCCCCACTCTCCGAGAGCTGTATAAATTCACGTCCGCTAGCACAGAAAAGACACTTTCCTACGGATCGTCAACCAGGCTAGTAGCTTCCAGCGTGCTGAGCTGAGTGAACACTTGACTGGCTTCTTCCTTAGGAACGACTTACCTCCAGCGTGTTGAGCTGGGTGAGACGTTCAAGGCAAGAACGTATCCGTACTACGAACGCTTCGCCTACAGCGTGCTGAGCTGGGCAACAAGCGAAGGTAGAAAGTCCTGCGTCAATTCCGCCGCATCGTGGAAGCACGAACGTTTCGTTTCTAGCGTGTTGAGCTAAACGAAACGACGGTGTTCTAGATCGAGGATTGACTGACCGCCGTCCTCCGATACCGACCCGTCCCTTCCTGTCCTGTTTTATCCCCGACTAGGACCGTAGTCCACAGAGTCCGGGATCCGTTGTAATTGCACTCCGATACCGCGGAGCGTGTTAATTAGTATACCGTAGAAGGTTCGTTACGTTCTTTCTGTCACTGTAAAGTATTTGTACATATTGTAAATAGTTGTTTTCATTAGATAAGTTTTAGCGATGTATATAGTCCAGGAATAAATATTTATTTTTACCGACCGTTTGCGTTTCCTTAATTCAGACCTTTCTTGGATAAATAAATAAAGTCCGATACAGATCCAGAACAGAAAACCGGTGACGTCCGGAAAACACGTCACAAACAGGCTAATAAAGATATGACAACTTATACGTCCGAATTAGAAGTTTTATGTGAAAAACTAAAAAGAGCATATATGTCAGATGGGGTGCCAATACAAATAGCAGACAAGTATACAGCGTCCGATTTAAAAGAAAGTTTATTACGAGGCTTGAATTCTTCAACAACCAAATTATTATTAAAAAGTTTTTCCGCTAACACGACTCAGGAGCTATTGACAAAATTTGTAGATTCTGATACGGAAGCTGACACAGTTCAAATAAACCATTACGAAGGAAATAATAGCAATTTTCACAATTATTATCGTGGTAATCGTAGAAATAATGAAAATTTTTTAAATAATAACCAAAACTTTTCACGTCATAATAACAATTATTCAAATAACAATCGATACAATAATCACAGACGAGGAGGTAGGCATACAAACAGCTATAATTTTCGTAATACTAATTACGATATAGGTCTTCAACTTACTGGCCAAGGGTTAGAAGACCAATAAAAAACTTAAATTTATTTTCTTTTAATAGTTTAATGTCAAACTATATAACACTGATTACAACTATTAATAATGAACCTATGACGTTTATGATTAATACAGGAGCAGATGTTAGCATTATTAAACGAGATAATATTGGCCCAAAACAAACAATTTTTACAATTCGGTTAAAATAAAAGGTGTTACAGATGGAGTTTCACATACATTTGGTACTACGACAGTTGCATTATACAGGGTGTTTCATTAAGAATTATCCATATAGTAACTGGAGAAACCTTAGCACTAAATATGAAGATTTAAGCCAAAACACTTAAATAAAATATTCCTCCTAACCGAGATATAGGGTGTTTTATTTTAACTATTCTAAATGATTATATCCCATATTTTTGACACCTTTCAATATTTTTTGTTCATACTTGGCAAATAGTTTACACATATTAGGTTACTTTAAACAGTGGCAAAGGATATTTTTTCTCGATTATCAGAGGCGTGCGGTAGGGATGGATACTTTCTTTTATCCTTCTACGATTTACGCCACTGTTGTAATAATTTGTTTCTGCATGTTTTTTTGATTCTCCGTCACTTTCTACGTAAATATCATCCTCTTGTCTCAATATGATAGAGTGAGTAGTTTTCGAGTTATTTGCATTATTAAAGGTAATGTTTAAAATATCCATTTTTGTTTTATTGATTATTTAACATGAATTTCCTTAATTATTTAACCACCTTGATAACAAAATTTGTTAATTCTAATCGTAAATTCAGATGAGTCAAAGTAGATATACTAAGAGAGTACGACTATAGATATAGGGAAATCAATGTGTTAGAGAGAGACATATAGGGAAATCAATGTGTTTGAGCGAGACAACCGATGTGTATTGTGGGTTGCCTGGAATATAGGATGAGAGAGAAAGTGTCGCCATCTCCCTGCCGTTAGCCACATGTCGGTAATGTAGATCGCGTTGGGGAGTGCGCCCCTATCAACCGCTAGGTGCCGTTAGCCACATGTCGGTAATGTAGATCGCGTTGGGGAGTGCGCCCCTATCAACCGCTAGGTGCCATTTTTAATCCAAAAAGACCAGTCCTCCAGCGTGACGTCATTCGGTTCTAGGCATGCAGCGTGACGTCATTCGGTTCTCGGCATGCAGCGTCAGAACGGTTCGTGTCAAAAGGCCGGCATGCTAGCGTGACGTCATTCCAACGGTTCGGGCCAAAAGGCATTACCAGCGCGACCGCCCTTCAAGACAGAATCCTTATGGACCACCAACGACAAAAGAACGGGTGAAGTCACTCACAAGTCAAAAAAGGCATTACCAGCGAGAGAGCTGAAGTAGCGAAGCTACTGAATCCGCCCTTTGCGCATAATTTTCAATAGTGGATATATGAAAAAGACGCGTTTAGGTATACTGTACACCATACCTTTTGGGCACTAGCAAATTATCGATAAAAATGTTAAAATGATTTACAAACTCCGATAAGAAAAAAACCACAATCAAAAAAATAATTGTTTCTGTTAAACGAGCGGAAAAGATCTTATCTACAGCAGAGGATGTGCATCAACCGCAATTGAGTAACCAAAAAACTCACGTTGTGACGTAGATTATGTTGCATATAAATATGTAAGAAGCAAGCTGGAGAGAGCAGTTTGCGCTGAGACAGTTCCAAGTTCTACTACTACTACTCCAGAAAGGTAAGAATTATTTTATTAATTATATTTGTTTTTTTAGATGGATCTTGCTAAATAAAATGCATTATCTCTTGCAGAAAGAAAAGAATTAGTTAAATTAAATGAACTTCCAAAGGATACACCTCTAAAAATATATTTCGTTAAAGTTGATAAAACTAAATTTGGGGAAGCGATCCTCCTTGAGTTAGAAGATAAAGCAGTCTTTCTACCCAGAAAAGTTACAGAAGATTACCGACCCTACGTTGAGGAGTTCAACAAGAATCAAGAGTATTCAATCATATATAGAGGACAGATAGATATTGGGAAGCAAAACCCACTATCAACTTTTGAAATACAAAAGATTTAAGGGTGAGTTAGAGAAGTAATGTTTTCTAAAATGTTTCGTTAACATAAATTTTTTGTAATATTTACTTTTATTATATTGCTTTTTAGAATTTTACATCATCAACATCATCTTCGTCTACGGTGTGTATTAGAATCTCACATCATCAGCATATCTTCTTCAACGGTGCCAGAAGCTCAACCAATAATCTTTCATTAAAATTATAAGGTAAGAGAGAGAATATTTAAATATGAGTGATATAATTAAAAAGTCTGATAACCTTCTTCTATGTACTCGTAAATTAAGAAAAATATCATTTGACTCTTTTACAAGTAAAGATAAAGAATTATGGTTAAAACGTTTAAATTCAAATATAAAAAGGCTTAATAGATCTATTGAATAAAAATTTATCAATGAGTAATTTGAGAAAAATACAAACTAATCTGGGTCACTTAAAACATTTTAAAATATTAATTTTAAACAGACATATGGGTGGGGGACTAAAACTTCAAAATAGGGTAAAATGGGTTAATGTTGCATCAGCTTTTAAAAGCCGAATTAAAACAGCAGTTTTAGTTAATTTATATCATAAGGACTTGGGAAAATTTTTAGATGATGCATTTTTAATTTTTCAGAAAAAAATAAAACAAATTTTAAAACAGTTTCAAATAATTAAAGTAAATGTCACTTTTTGCGGTGAGTTTATTAAAAGTTCTTTGGATAATGAGACTTTAGATTTAAAATATTTTAATACTAAAAATGAATCAATCGATGTGTCAACAGATATGAAACTTTGGTTTAATAATAACATAACTGATAGAATTTTAAATAAATTATCGGAATTTCAAGAACGTGATTCAGGGTGGGCTTTAAGTAAAATTGTTTCATTGGAAATAAATATTAATAAGTATGAAATTAGCAACGGATCATCTTACATTAAGTTACCAGATGAAGTTCAAAAGAAACAGGCTTGTATAAATATTAAAAATAATGATCAGGCTTGTTTTTATTGGGCTATTGTAAGTGCTTTGTACCCTGCAAAATCAAACAAAGAATTAACTTCTTCGTATCCATGGTACAGTACTGTACTCAAAATCTCTAAATTTGAAAAATTAAATAATATTTCAATTAACGTTTATGCATTAGAATTAAATGAAGTTAAAAATAAAAAATTTTACTCAGTAGTGCCAGCATTATTAACAAAAAATAAATTAGAAACTCACGTTAATTTGCTTTTAATCCAAAATAAATATTACCCTAAATTAAATGATTACGAAGCTCCTCCTTATATGGAAGAAGAAGAAGAAGATATTAAATATCATTATATTTGGATTAAAGATCTGTCAAGACTTTTGTCAAGAGACATAAACAAACATAATGGTAAAAAATTTATTTGTGATAGATGTTTAAATTACTTTCAAGTAGAAAAAAAATTAACTGAACATGAAAAATTATGTAGTAAAGTGAATAAATATAAAATTAGTTTACCTGACTATAGCCATTTGGAATTTAGAAATTTTGTGTATAAACAAACTACTCCTTTTGTTATAACTGCAGATTTTGAATGTATTTTAGAAGATTTTACAGATAAAAATGTAAAAATAAAAACTTTAAAATATCAAAAGCATAAAGCGTATAGTGCTGCCTACTACGTACAATGTTCTTATGATAATAACCTTTCTTTTTTCGATAGCTATCGTGGTTCAAATTGCATGGATTGGTTTGCAAATAAAATGTCGGACGTTGCTAAATTAATTGATCAAAAATAAAAAATATTATTCCTATGATAGTACCTTTAAAAAATTATAAGAAAACCATTTGTCATATTTGTGAAAAATCTTTTGCTCAAAAAGATGTGATTGTCAGAGATCATGATCATTTCACTGGGGAATTTAGGGGATTTGCACATCAGAAATGCAATTTAAATTTAAAAAAACAATTTGTTGTTCCAATAATTTTCCACAATTTATCCGGTTATGATTCACATTTCATTATTACTTCCTTAAAAGATAAAGGTAGCTTGACCGTCCTTCCCATTAATAAAGAAAAATATATTTCTTTCACTTTAGCTGACGTTGATACCAACATAAAATTTAGATTTATAGATTCATATAGATTTATGGGTACATCTTTGGATGAATTAGTAAATGCTTTAAGTCCTAACGATTTTAAAATTTCCAAAAAAGAGTTTTCTCATTTAAATGATGAAAAATTTCGATTATTAACTAAAAAGGGAGTATTTTGTTACGATTATATAAACTCTTTTGAACGGTTAAAAGAAACATCTTTGCCACCAATAGAATCATTTTATAATAAATTAAACGATGAAAAATATTACTCTTGAAAAGTATGAGCATGCTCAGAAAGTTTGGAATACATTTGAAATTAAAAATTTAGGTGAATATTCAGATATTTACCTTAAAACAGATGTTTTACTTTTGACTGACGTTTTTGAAAATTTTAGAAATAATTGTAGATTAACTTATGGTTTAGATCCAGCTTGGTATTATACTATGCCTGGTTACACGTGGGATTGCATGCTAAAATTTACTCAATGTAGATTGGGATTGTTATGGGATATAGATATGATAATGTTTATAGAAAAAGGGATTCGTGGAGGTATATCTGTGTGCAGCGGTAGGTATTCTGAAGCCAATGACAAATACATGCATGAATATGATCCTAGCAAACCAGATAAATATTTAATGTATTTGGATGTTAATAATTTATATGGTTGGGCTATGTGCGAGTCTCTACCTTCTGGAGAATTCGAATGGGTAGACGATACTAATATAGATGTACTAAGTATTCCCGATAATGCTGCCAAAGGATTTATTTTACAAGTAGACTTGGAGTACCCCCGAGAGCTTCATGATCTACAAAAAGATTTTCCGTTTGCCGCTGAACATCACATACCTCCCGGATCTAAATTACCTAAATTATTGACTACCCTATATGATAAAAAAGAATACATCATACATTATCGTAATCTAAAGCAAGCAATTCGGCATGGTATAATTGTTAAAAAAATTCATAAAGTATTAAAACTTAGACAATCTCCTTGGTTAAAGCCCTACATCGAGTTAAATACACGATTAAGAACAGCAGCTACAACACCGTTTCTTAAAAATTTATATAAATTAATGAATAATGCGGTTTTCGGAAAAACAATGCAAAACATTCGAAAACATCGTATTGTTAAGTTGGTAAACAAATGGGAGGGTCGCTATGGAGCTAAAAATTTAATATCAAGTTTTAGATTTCATAGTCGCACGATTTTCGATGAAGACTTTATGGCTATTGAATTAAAAAAGACTGAACTAGTTTTCAATAAACCCTTGTATATTGGTATGGTAATTCTAGATCTCTCCAAAATTTGCATGTACGACTTTCATTATGATTTTATGTTACCAGAAATGGGTATAGATCGTTGTAAACTAATGTATATGGATACAGATAGCTTTGTTTATGTATTAAACTGTAACAATGTGTACGAAGAAGTTATAAAATCAAACATTAATAAATTTGATACGTCAGATTATCCTGAAAATAATATTTACGGAATTCCTTTAGCAAATAAAAAAGTTTTGGGCTTAATGAAAGATGAGACAAATGGTGTTCCAATGACGCATTAAAGTTCAGGGTGGGAAAGTGGTAAAAAAATCAAAAGGGGTTAAATATAATATTGTTAGAAATAAAATTACTTTTAATGATTATGTTGAATGTTTAAGAAAATTTACAACACAATCTGTGACTCAACGTTGTATTCGATCATATGCACATAAAGTTTTTAGTGTTGAACAATCTAAAATATCTCAAAGTCCGGAAGATGATAAAAGATATTTAATACCGAGATCATTCGAAACACTACCATGGGGGCATTATAGCATTTTAGAATAATGCTTTTTGATTAAATACACAAAATATCCTCTCTCTTATTATATTATTAACTGTATTGTTTTTTTTTATATTATTAACTGTATTGTTTCTTTATATTATTTTCTAATTATATTATGTTTTATATTGTTTTTTTTTTATTTTGTACCTATCACTATTTTGTATTTTTTAAATAAAGAACAGACACATTAATTATAATCGTTTTATTAAAATTCTAAATCATTTACAACTTTATGTTTATAAGAGTAAACATATTCCCTTAGAGCAACTGACAATATACTATTACTAGAATCCAAAAAAGCAAACAACAATTCTAATTTATTCATATGATCATTGTTTGAAGAAAAATTTATAATGATATCTATTAAATTTCTATAATAATCACAAAAATTTAGAGAGTCTAAATATGCCAACTGATGTGAAAGGAGGCACTGATCAACTTGAAGTATTTGCGAGACATCTTCTTGAGTAAATTCAAATGTAATACCATGATTGCTAATGTCCAAAAATTTCATATCATCGTAAATTAATTGTCTAACTTGACAATAGTCTCCACATCGAATTTCCTGGGGCTCGTATTCATCATACAATTCTGGCATTGCTGGATCGTTAATAAAGGTATTATATCGGAATATATCAATTAGCTTTGCCCATTCAAATGTGCTAAAAGATATTTTCTCAAATTTATTCCAACGTGATAAAATAACGGCTGAACTAAAGCTTCTTGCTGGACTTATACCACACTGAATTTGATATGTGCTTACGAGATATGATCTGGACAACAAGTAATATATCTCCTCTTTGGCAGCCATTTCATATTTTTCACAAATTCGATCTAACTCCCAACTATATTCCATTGACTCACTACTACTGTAACTTTCTTGAGAACTCATGATGATTAAGGTTTATTGAGCTTGAGTACGTTATTTATACAATTACCCTTTCCCTAAACTGTATTCATACGCAGCGAAGCAAAAAGTAGTTTTACAAAACATCTACACCATCAATCCAGCTGTTATGCTTTTTGTCTAGACCTAACCATTTCACGTACATTTTATTACCTTTTCGCCTAAGTATTTTTTCAACCAAATAAATGTCTGGATTCGATGTTTTTTGTAGTTCTTCATCATAAAAGCAACCGCTTATTGGTGTGCCTTGCATATCTTCAAGTAAATACGTAGCAGGATTGGTAATTTTAACTTTAACGATTTTAAATAGTTCTGTAGTCCAATTAGGTGTATAACCTTTTTCAAATACATGTTTAGCCTTGGATATGCGGACAATGTCGCCAACTTTAAATTTTCGTGGACCAGCTATCTTTAAATGACTATAGGTTTTATTCAAAATGTATTTTTCGTTTGATTTGTTGACTTGAGATGGTTTATATCCAGTTGTTGAATGCTTTGTATTGTTGTATTCTTGAGTAATGGTAGGTAAAATGTCTAACCACTTTTAGGAACCATTTAAACTAAACATCTTGTACAATTTTGATTTCAACGTTCGTATAACACGCTCAGCCATGGAAGCCTTCATCGTACTAAACACGCTATAATGATTTATATCATGTTTCTTCATTAAATTTTGAAACTTGTTGTTGTAAAATTCCGTTCCCTGATCGGACTGTAGATTTTTCGGAACTCGTTGTCGAGAATGAGTGAGTATGTCAGAAAATGATCGAGTAATTTCCTCACCTGTCTTTGTCTTTAGGGGACGTGTCCAAACAAATTTTGAAAAACAATCTATAACGACAAGTATCAATTTAAATCCTTTGTTTTGATGAGCGTAAGGACGCATTTCAGCCAAATCCATTTGCCATAAATCATCTAAACCCTTGATTATAGTACGTCTTCGTGGATACATTCTCCGTATCGGTTTGTGGAGCTTGTCTATAAGTTGAATTTTCTCTGTAGACGTCATAATGCTATGTGATGATGCTTTTATGTGTTACGACTAGTTAAATAATTTTGACAACACCCGTAATCTTATTTTGCAAGTCAGATATGGTTTTAGTGTTTTCAGCAAGATCTTTTTGTAAATCGTGTATACTTCGTTCAATCATGCTTTTATTATTTGTAAAATCACCAAATATTTTATTGTCACCTTTTTGGAATTCCTTTCGAATAAAATTTTTTGATGTGCTGATTGCATCATCAACGTATTTCTTCGTAGCCATATCTTTACCTGCTACGGGGGGATCTCGCGAAATAAATGCATCAATTTCGTTAGTTTTATTTTGTAATTCGGCAATATGCATCTGCATTTGAGGAATTTTTATGTTTTTTATTTCGTTCAATACTACTACTAAATTCTTTATTTTATCATCATGCTGCCGCAATATCATACCGTGTGCTTGAATTAATGGTGAGTTGATATTACGCAACTCATTCACTTGCAAATCGACATATTTTTTTTTCGCAGCATCACTATACTTCGACGGGTCGCCAACATTACAAATTTTCACATTTTCAATATTGATATTTCCTTCAGGTGTATGAGGAAACGTGATTTTTGTTGGTAAACGCGTATAGGGTGTTTTTTTATATCTATGTCCGAATTTATCAATAGACATAATTGAAATGAACAAGATTCTCCTCTTGTTATTCTATTATATTAGCTTCCTTGAGCTCATTAACAATTGCGACTATTTCGTTGTCGTGCGACGTATTACCTGCTTCTTTTGAAGCAATCAACAACTTCAAACGATCCACCAATTCATTGGGATCATCCCAATAAATATATTCCATAGGTTTTTCATTGTATGTCAAAAAGCGAGAAACGTTTCCACCACTATGTGGAGATTTAATTTGTTTTAGACGATCTATTAGGAGCTGTTGTGTTCGAGTAGAGGGGTGACGTTTCGATCCACTCGGATACGATTCCGTTCTAAACATGGGTCTGATGATTTCACGATATTTGAAAGTGGATGAACTTTTAAGATGGTTTAGCGTATTTCGGAGAACTTTAGTATGCTCTAAAAGTGTTTTATATGCCTCCAAATCCTGTGGGGTATACCCTTCGGGGTCGGTATAGAATAAAAGTTGGTATAAGCCTGGTGTTCCAGTTAAGTATCCACCTTGTTTGTCCCGTTCTTGTAGTATTTTGATATTACCAGTTTTTGTATCAAACCCAATTCTTCGCTCACCTAAACCCCAACCGAGAACTTCATTGTAGATAGGACCATACATTTTATCGATTCTTGCATTGTCTTGAAAAAAATCTTCAATAAACGATCGACTAATTTCGGGGTATTGTTCTAAATACAAATCGATAGATTGTTGTGTAACGTCAGGACGTATTATTTCTGGAGAATCTGGCATTGGAACATTACCTGTTTCATCGGTTTCAGCTATTGGTTTCGTTTCGAGAAAAGGTGGAAACACATCATCTTCAGATTCTTCATGCTTTTCTTCTTTCTCCACTTTTGGACTTAAATTCGTAATGGTTTTTTGTAATGTCTTTGAAGATTCTACGATCGCCCTAAGTGGTGTAGATATTGGTTTGAATAGTTTATTAAGAGACTCATCTTGCTCTGATTTACCCAATTTCAACGCCAAATATTTTTTGCGAATCGATCTAGCAAGTTCAGACACTTTTTTCTTACGTAATGCGACAGCAAGACCCTTATCATCAGCCATATTGTAGTAGACTAAAGACATAGCTTACAATGTTATATATTTATCGAATCCTTTGCGATATCTACCATCGTTAAGTGGGAAATCCTTCATAATTACCAAAGTACCATAGCGATTATTAGACCAGCACTTTGAACACATATTTTTAAATACGTCCAATGTCATGTCTGGAGATACGTGTTCATCAAAGATATGTTTCAAGTTCACCTCATCTTGTTTGAATAACATAATTACATTACAATTGTCGCGTATAAGTTGTTTCGGTATTTTTGAGTATGTTTGACAAAGATATGCAGCATCGATGTCCTTATGTCTACACATAGAGTAATACTCTCGAATTTTCTGCTGCCCGTCACAAGCTACGTCATCGAATAAAAAGATCGAATTCGGTCGAGCTTTATCTGGACTAATTATTTCCTCGTTGTCTTTAAATGGAAAATAACCAACGCCCTTGACTTGTGCCAATACTTCTTGCAGCAATTGATACTTCGGTTGGAATAACGATTTTGAATAAACATAAACGTTTTTGAATTTCGCACCATTTGAATTGAATAGAAGTGCTAGCATGGCATTCGTTTTTCCACACCCACTGGGTCCACATATAATAGCACGAAAGGAATTTGGCAACAATTTACCATGTTTGCCAATCGATGCTGTTGAAGTAAAATCTAAATTTTCGATGGGTATCGTCTGTTTTTGTTGAACGATCTTCATCATGTGTATCGCTTTTTCTTGATGTTACTCTATAAATACAGATGTGATGCTACTTATGCATATCATTCTTAATGTTGGTGTTTGAAGGAGAAGGTCTTTTAAATTCTCTCATCAATAAACTACCTATTGAACTTCACTTACCCAACTATCAGTACTGTGGACGTAAGTTATTATTTTAATCTGATATGTAATTTACTAAAAGTGTTATTTTGCAGCCGGAACCAAACTAATAAAACGAATTGCACGCGGTGATTCAGGCATTAACCCTTTAGACTCTGTATGTAAAGAGCACGACATTGCTTATTGGCAAAATAAGTCTCTCGAAGAACGACACAAAGCAGATCAGATACTTGAAGACAAGGCGTGGGAACGTGTCAAATCAAAAGACGCATCTTTTGGAGAAAAAGCTGCTGCATTTATTGTGACAGGTGGCATGAAGGTAAAAAGAAAGCTAGGAATGGGATGTCGTCGTCGTCGTCATTCTTTTCATCGAGCTGTAGTTTAGAAGGTGGGAAAGTCCATGAAAACAGGAACATCTTTAAAAGACACCGCAACATTTGCCTTACGAGCAGCCAAAGCGCTTATTAGAGAATTTGGTGGTAAAAATGCAGTTGATGTTCCTTGAGTATTACCTATACCGAAATCCGGAGGTTTCCTACCACTTATTCCTTTGTTTGCTGGTCTTTCAGCACTTGGAGCTCTGTCAGGAGGTGCTGCTGGGATTGCAAAAACCGTCATTGATGCCAAGCATGCACAAAAGAAATTGGAAGAAGACATACGTCATAATAAGGCTATGAAACGTGTAGGATCTGGTTTATATCTGAAAAAGTATCCAAAAGGCGGTTTCGGATTGTATTTGAAAAACATCAAAAAAACTAATAAAGCTACCCAATCACGCACTATCCGACTTTGACATAAGCCATTACGCTAAATTGCTTAAAATACCCCATTTTCGAGGAGTTTTCATGCGAGATACTCTCCCCAAAAACGGACCTCGACGACAAGATTGTGCAATAGTTAATTTGGATACCTCTAAGAATAGCGGAAGTCATTGGGTAGCTTATCGAAAGATAAACAAAAATGTAGAATATTTTGATTCATTTGGTAACTTGAAACCACCGAAAGAACTTGTTAAATATCTCGACGGTACACAAATTTTTTATAACAATACTCAATATCAAAACTACGATCAAATCAATTGTGGTCATTTGTGTTTAAAATTTCTACAACAATAATGGAACTATTACTACAACATATCCACCATGGTAAAGCATTGAGTAGTTTTACTACCGAAGAACTAAAACAATTTCCCATTGAACATCTGATAAAATGTGTAAGACCTACGGAATTGCTCGATATATGGCATAAACTTCCCGAAAAATATAAAGGAAATTTTGAGTTGCAAACACGTCTACCATGTTTCGTTCATTACAACCGACCCGACTGGACCACGCATTGGGATGGACCTCCTACCTCTCAAGCTAATTATTTTCTTTGTAAACAAACAATATAAAAAATGATATTAAAATTCTAACTTGTCTCGAATTTCATTAGTCATCATGTCACAGTTGCTGAGTTAACAGTACCAATCACGTGTTTACCTTTCAACCTCCTACTCCTATTGTGCTCGATCCAAATAATACTTCTTATGAAATAGCTCTGCGATCTTTTTATACGTATCACAGTATACCAAATATTGAAAATTGTTCGTTTACTACTACGATGCTAATGAGAAGCTTCAAAGTTTTGATTTTCCCACAGGATGTTATGAAATTGCAGATCTTGAAGCGTTTATCATTGAAAAATTGGGTGCAAGCAATTCAACTAGACCGGAGAGTATATTTTCACTAAAACCCAATCATAATACGTTGAAATGTGAAATTTTCAGTAAATACAAAATTTCCTTTACGCAAGCCGATGGTCTTGGGAAAATATTGGGATTTTCACCGAAAATACTAGTTGCAAACAACTAAGTTACACTCTTCAGATCTTCCCGTAAAAATCATTAAAATATCCAGTATTCGCTTCGATTGTAACATTACCACTGGAGCCTTCGATGCAAACAGACCTGCTCATACTATCTACGAATTCGTCATACAAGTAGATCCGGGATATTCCATTGACGAAATTCCTCATAATTTAATCTACTTACCTGTTATACCACAACGTGAAATAACCAACATTACTGTCGTTGCCTTAGATCAAGACGGTCGACCTGTAAACTTTAGAGGCGAATCGAGTACGTTGATATTGGAGCTTAGAGCTCGTAGATGGAACTCATAATCAATCATAAGAATCAGTCTGCAAAGGTTCAAACATCATTAGCTAAGCAGTCCTCAAAGCTGAAACAACTTACGTTCGCAAACAAATTAGTTCTGCAATCGTTCGGTTTTAAATTGAAATGACAACCATGTATGGAAATAAACGCCTTCGTCAAGATGATAACATGTTGCCTTCGATGTTTGATATCTACCGTAAGCCGCTGTTCGACGAATCAATTCGAAAAGCTGAATACCGAACCTATGCTCCATTTATAAAATCATTCAATTGCAGTGACATTGTGGAGTTTAGCATTAATCAAGTTGATTCATTTTTTGCAATGAGTAAAACTTTGTTGTGTATTGAGGGGTCGCTTGAAACAAACGGAACTGGTGACGTAAAATTAGCAAATAATTTTGGAGCTTTTCTATTCGATTCATGTACGTACAGTCAAAGTGCCAGGGAAATGGAAACAGTTCGGGATCCCGGAATCGTGAGTGCCGTACGTGCTATGACTTGTTATAGTCAAGAAGATTCCATTCATATAGCTATAGCCGGTTGGAATTACCCGAAAGATCCTATTATGAATGTTGGCGACAAGTCCTTCAATCTTCTTATACCTCTCAAACATATTTTTAACATTTTCAACGATTATCCCATGATTACCTGTGGCCGACAAACAATACGACTAGTTCGAGCACGAAATGATAATAATTGCATATACATTACGGAAAAGTCTGGTACGCCTTCTAGTACAACTGCTAAAATTAACATTACAAGTATTGAACTAAAAATTAAGCATATCTTTTCAAATGACGATATCAAGATAAATCTCATGCAATCTATTCAAAAAGATCGTCCTATAGTTATTCCATTTAGGAAGTGGGAGTTACACGAATTACCCTCAATTACTAAAGGTACAAGACATGAAGTTTGGGCTGTTAAAACTAGTACTTCAGTTGAAAGACCTCGTTTTGTTATTGTTTTTTTTCAAACAGATAAACGAAACTCGACTACAGCTGATCCCACTTTATTTGACAATGCCGACGTACAAAGTGTGAGGCTGTCACTTAATGGTGATTATTGGCCTAATGAAAGAATGAAATTGGATTTTGGTAAAACCGATTATAATGAAGCATATTTTAACTATACCGAATTCTATTCCAAATACAGCAATTCCACACAGAAGCACCCTCTGCTGGATTATTCTTCTTTCAAGAAACGAGCATTATTCATTATCGATTGTTCTAAACAGGAGGAAAGCATGAAGGCGTCCACAGTCGATGTGAAACTGGATATTGAAGCAAACATAGGTTTTCCTGAAAATACCAAAGTCTATTGCATCATCGTTCACGACTGCGTGATGGAATACTTTCCCCTCACAGAAATTGTTAAAAGTTTAAACTAGACGTTGATTAGAGTTAGTGTTCGAGCTGTAGTCAACATGAGAGTAGCTTTTGTAGACATTCAAGGCTTTGTCGTAGACGAACAATTCATTGTCAAAGAACTCACCATAGAAATTGGTTTTAAACGTTCACATTACATATTTTTACCTCCACAACCGTATTCCACATTAAGTAGCGCTGATAAAAAGACTGCATCTTATTTGGAAAAGAATGTGCATGGAATTAGATACTCTTCAGGAGATGTGGAATATTGTAAAGTAAATGAAATATTGGAAAGCAAGCTATTGTATGCCGCAGACTACATTTACGTTCGAGGACAACAAAAAGCAGAATTTCTTCTCAAGAAATGCCACATCTTTAATGTTTTTCCACACATTATTGACGTTACCAAATTTGATAGCACCTCTTGTGAAACTGGAAATTTTACCCAAGATCCGAACCCTTGCCACGCCCTATCTGGACCATATATGTGTACCGAACGAAACGTACAACATCTAAGTCAGTGGTTTTCGAATGTTATATTACCATTATAATGACAAATAAATAAACCTTATAACCACAAATGCATATTTTTTACCTTATCATTCTCGCTTAAAAATAAAACAGTTTGTTTATTCATCAACTTTTATATTACATGAAGATTGAAATTTACGTCTTACAATTTTTAAGATAATTTTTAAAATTAAAACAAAAATAGATACTAATATTATGCATGTCATTGTGAAAACATTATTGACTTCATTTTTCATGTCTTCTTCTGTTTTGTTGGGCATGGTGTCGATTGAATACGTCTTAATGGATACGTTATTTGTGGTATTTGTCTAAAGACATAAGCTACCTCTTTAGGTATCCAGTTGATATGGGGATTAGTCTTTTCTTTCTTCTTATTTAACAAGTAACGATTTTGATTCATAACCCTACTTTTTTATTCATAAACGTCTTTATTTAATTTACCGAAAAGACTAATCCTCAACTTTGTTAATATTACCATATATAAGCGTCCCCCTCCATCAAGGAAAGGCTCTGCTTACACCCTCTTGTAGAGCATTACATTCTTGCGACTTTTCTGTTATACTCTGTATACACATTCTGGTTGCGGTTGATGTACATCCTATGTTGTAGATAACATCTTTTCCGCTCGTTTAACAAAAAACAAGTTTATTGAAAAACAATTGCAAATCATTTTAAGAGATATCTTAAGAGAGTGCCCTAATGTTTTTGGTGTGCAGTATACCTAAACGCGTCTTTTTCATATATCCACTATTGAAAATTATGCGCAAAGGGCGGATTCAGTAGCTTCGCTACTTCGGCTCTCTCGCTGGTAATGCCTTTTTTGATTTGTGAGTGACGTCACCCGTGCTTTTGTCGTTGGTGGTCCATAAGGATTCTGTATTGAAGGGCTGAAGTGCTGGTAATGCCTTTTGGCCCGAACCGTTGGAATGGCGCATGCCGAGAACCGAATGACGTCACGCTGCATGCCGAGAACCGAATGACGTCACGCTGGAGGACTGGTCTTTTTGGATTAAAAATGGCACCTAGCGGTTGATAGAGGCACACTCCGATCTACATTACCGACATGTGGCTAACGGCAGGGAGATGGCGACACTTTCTCTCTCATCCTATATTCCAGGCAACCCACATCGATTGTCATCCAACCGTTGGAATGACGTCACGCTGGAGGCCTGTCAGCTGATATGACGTTTTGCCCACCTGGGTTTTCGACTAAAAATGGCGGTCAGCACCTAGCGGTTGATAGGGGCACACTCCCCAACGCGATCTACATTACCGACATGTGGCTAACGGCAGGGAGATGGCGACACTTTCTTTCTCATCCTATATTCCAGGCAACCCACAATACACATCGGTTGTCTCGCTCAAACACATTGATTTCCCTATATGTCTCTCTCTATATGTCTCTATAGTCGTACTCTCTTAGTATATCTACTAGTCAATAATTATTTCAATAAATAAATAAAATTTATCAAATGATTTTTTATATTAATATTTATGAAAACTACAGTTTTAAAAAGAACTATGATTTTTATTATGAAATAACATGAAAGTTAGAAAGTGACGGAGAATCAAAAAAACATGCAGAAACCAATTATTACAACAGTGGCGTAAATCGTAGAAGGATAAAAGAAAGTATCCATCCCTACCGCACGCCTCTGATAATCGAGAAAAAATATCCTTTGCCACTGTTTAAAGTAACCTAATATGTGTAAACTATTTGCCAAGTATGAACAAAAAATATTGGAAGGTGTCAAAAATATGGGATACAATCATTTAGAATAGTTAAAATAAAACACCCTATATCTCGGTTAGGAGGAATATTTTATTTAAGTGTCTTCATATTTAGTGCTAAGGTTTCTCCAGTTACTATATGGATAATTCTTAATGAAACACCCTGTATAATGACTCATTTAAAATTATTCACGAATTCCTGCCACGATGTCAGGTTATCAAAAATATACCGTTGAATAATCTGAGTGTATATACTGTAACTAAAGCGGTAGAACTAACAGAGGGTCTTTGTAGCAAGAACCATAATATCTCCTAAAAATCCCCAAATATTAATTATTAATACAACTTCCGATAATGTTACTTTACATAATCCCAAAGTATCATTTCAACCATTATAATACTTTCGGATACATTCTTTTGATAAATCGGAAGCCGAAACCACCCGTTTCTCTAAAATACATTCTAAGTTTAGAAAAGACATGCCAGCATTCGTTCAGAATGAATTATTCGATCTTTGTAAAGAATTCTCAGATATTTTCGCTCTGGAAAACGAGACCCTAACACACAACAATTTCTACCAACAAAAACTCTAACTGAAAGATACAGTTCCCGTCTATGTGAAACCTTATAGGTTGCCCTATTCCCAAAAAGAAGAAATTAAACGACAAGTTGACCTTCTTATCGAAAAAGATTTAATAGAGCCTAGTAGATCACCGTACAATTCACCTTTACTTTTAGTCCCCAAAAAATCAGATGATAAAGACAAACAATGGCGTTTGGTTGTAGATTTTAGGGAATTGAACAAAAAATTAGTTCAGGACAATTTCCCATTACCTAGAATTGATACAATCTTAGACGAATTAGGAAGATCAAAATGGTTTTCTGTAATAGATTTAATGTCCGGGTTTCATCAAATTCCATTGGAAGAAAGTTCTCGCGATATCACTTCTTTTAACGTAGAAGGAGGATCTTATAAATTCAAGCGATTACCTTTTGGTTTAAATATATCGTGTAACCGTTTTCAAAGAATGATGACTATGGCGTTTTCAGGTTTGCCACCAAATGTTTGTTTTCTTTATGTAGATGACATAATTGTATTAGGGTGCTCGAAACAACATCATCTCAATAATCTAAGAAAAGTATTTTCAGTCTGCAGGTAGTGTAATCTAAAACTAAATCCAGTTAAGTGCCACATTTTTAAGCATGAAATTACTTATTTGGGACATCAAATTTCAGATAAAGGCGTATTACCTGATCCCCAGAAATTTGATACAATTAAAAACTACCCTCCACCTCAAAATGCAGAGGATGTAAAGCGTTTTGTAGCTTTTTGCAACTATTATTGAAGATTCATAAAAAAATTTAGTCAAATAGCATATCCTTTAAATTATTTAACAAAGAAAAATTCAATTTTTAGTTGGTCATATGAAACCACCGATTTTACAGTTTCTGGATTTTTCTAAGCCTTTTATATTATTAACCGATGCTGCTAACATAGCGTGCGGAGCTGTTTTATCCCAAAATTGTGACGGATTACAACTGCCAATTGCATTTGCTTCTAAAACTTTTTGCAAAGGCGAATCAAATAAAAGTACTATTATGAAAGAATTAACGGGGATACATTGGGCAATTAATAATTTTAAACCATACTTATATGGGAAGAGATTTACTGTGAAATCAGACCATAAACCCTTAGTTAATCTATTTTTAATGAAAAATCCGTCATCCATACTTACCCGAATGAGACTTGATTTAGAAGAATACGATTTTGATATTTATATTTAAGGAAAAGAAAATGTGGGGCCAGACGCATTATCGCGTATAGCAATCGAAGAATTAAAAGAATACCGTATAAACATCTTAAAAATAAAGACTAGAAATCAAATTAAAACGAGGAACAACATTTTTTTATGAACAATAATGAATTAAATTATAATGAGTTAATGGACGATAAAGGATGTATTTTAAAATTTCGTAAAAATAAAAATATATTGCAGGGTACAATAAAAGATTTTAATATAGACTGTAACGTTGATATAAATAATTTTACTAGAATTAATAGTGCTCTAGAGCAGTTATTAGTCAGGTTAAACGAAATGGCCGGTGAATGTTATATAAACACGTTAAAAGTTAATTCCCAAGATGAAATATTTGCTCTGTTTAATCAAGATGAATTTAAGAAACTTGCTAGAAAAATATTTAAAAATATAGAAATATAGGTAATAATCAATTCCATTCTTACCATCAGTAATTCAAACGAGAAACAAAAAATTATAATAGCTTTTCATGATGATCCAATGTTAGGAGGTCACTTGGGAATTAAGCGAATGATAAGTAAATTAAGAATGTATTTTAAGTGGAAGGGCATGAAAAAATATGTAACGAGTTATGTGAAAAATTGTGCACAATATAATTTTTTAGCGCCTTATGCGCATCAATCTTTAGGTACAACTGAACGCAATCATAGAATTTTTAATGAATACATTAGATCATACATTGACATAAACAAGACCGATTGGGATGACTGGTTAAAATATTTCACTTATTGTTATAACACAACTCCTTGTACTACTCATAATTATACACCATTCGAACTTGTGTATGGAAAAAATCCTAATCTACCATCTCTTTTCAAAAATAATCAAATAGATCCAGGTTATAATATAGATGACTATGTAAAAGAATTAAAATATAGGTTGCAATTATCTCTAAAGAGAGCGCATGATATGTTGGTCAAACAAAAAGAAAGAAGAAAAAAAAATTTGACGAGACATCCAGGCCATTGACTGTCAAACCAGGTGATGTAGTATATATAAAGAATGAAGCAGCACATAAACTAGAGGCAGTACAAAAAGGACCTTTTAGTGTTGTGCAAAGTGACGGACCAAATTGTACTCTTAAAAGCGGTAGAAAATCCAGTGTAGTGCATAAAAACAGAGTTCGTAAACTATAATAAAATTCCAAAAAACAATTGTTACCCTGTACTAATTGTATTTAAATTATTCTACTGCTGTATGTATACATGAACATTTTATTTTATAATATTTTTTGTTATTTTAGGTAATTATTTTAATTTTTTTTATTTTTGTCTCTTTTTCCTTTTGTAAGATTGTAAGTATCCCTAAGTTTAAAATAATCACTATTTTTTTTTCTTTTATACTTAATTAATTATTTTAAAATATTTTGTATCTTTAAATTTGATTAAAATTCATGATGTTATACGAGTGTATACATCATTCTCCGAAAAGTGATGTAATGTATTTAATTTGAGGTCAAAATATTTATACAAACTCTGAAATATAATCCATGTAATATTGCAAATCTGACCTACATAATATTTATAAATCATGTTTCACAATATTGGTATTAAGGAGTTTACTATTGTCATCGAATTCGGATTATACCTTATATTATCAGTGATTCTAAAACATTAATATAATTTCATTAAAAACATCTATATTCATTTCAATTGTTCAAGTGTTGTTTAGAATCACTGATTTATCATTATTATTTGGCTACTCAGCAAACACTAAGTTATATATATATTATATTGTATAATCATAAAGGGATTCTTTGATTTTGATAGAAAATGTAATTCGATAATATATAGAAATTTATTTCACCTACAAATATGGAAGAGTTTAAATTTTATTTATTTCCACAACACTATGTTTAAGTGAAAATAACCGTTTTCTTAATGCGGATACTAATTTCAGACGTTGTTTACTTTTTGGTTTCAAACTATTAATTATCTTCACTTCTTTGTTGTCACTGTGATGTCGAAGAAGATGCCTTGTAAAATGTGTAGGCACATCATTGAAACAAATTGGACATATAGTATGTCCCTCTGGTGCACTTTGCTTCTTCGTGTACTTACCTTGATCCTGAAAATTGTTTTAAAACGATAAATTTTGCGATAGCCGTAACAGTATTCTAATGGGAGGTATAAAAAATATATGTCGTTTATAATATTTAACAAGGTATTTTTTTTATTTACACTAATCACACACTTTTTTTAATTTCCACAACGAATTCTTAAACTATTAGAACATTTTAAACCAGAAACAAACAATTTTCTAACTAATCAAAGACTTTGTAATTTTCATATATTTTTTAAAATATTAACATTGGATAATCTAAATTTCAAAACTGTCAAATGTTATACATTTGACACTATGCATTATTTTTTAAATCAATTTTCGTAATTTACATTTGAATTTTAAAGAACTTAAATATTTAAAGCAACTTGTTAATTTTGGCGGCTCAGAAAGAGCTTTAACAAGACTATACATTTTAGGACTTTATGCCTAACATGTATGCTATACAGTGCGAAACATATAAATGGATGTTTGGTAAGTCGATTTAAAACAATATAATCGGCGTAAAAAGCGCGTTACCAGTATTCCTGGTATTTAATATTTTGGCATCCAAAATATTAAACTAAACAATGGCAACCTCATCCAATCAACCATCACAGTCAACCGGACTCAGCTTTGCAGCAGTCACAAAAAACTCACCAAAAAGTAACCAAACACAAACTTCATTCCCGAGCAGAAACCAGGCTATTGTATGAATGCCATTCCTGACGTTGTCCTCTTCGATTACATCAAGGCAATCGGTGAAATCGTTACTCCCAAAGCAATCTCATTCGCTTCTCGCATATCAAACCACCGCATTTGTATCTACCTTTCTTTCGTTACCATTGTTGATAAATTAATTAAAACCCACCCCTCTATAACAATAAACGATCATATTATACCAATCCGTAGACTTATCTCACCTGCTAAAAGGCTACTGATATCGAATGTATGCCCCTTCATCTCCCATGCACTTATCGAACATGCTCTTAAAAATAAAATTGGCCTGCAACTTGCCTCGCCTATATCCTTCATACGTTGCGGCTCTTCCGATGATGAATACTCTCACATTCTTAGTTTCCGACGCTCACTCTATGTAATACCCGACAAGGAATACTTTGAGTTAGAGACTTCGATTGAAATATTGTTTGAAAACACAAACTTTAGGATTTTTATTTCATCTGAAAAACTTGAGTGTTTTCTTTGTAAAAAAACTGGACATACTGCTGATTCCTGTCCTAATCCTTCAGAAACATCTTGCAACCTTCCTCCTCCTCCCTCCTCTAGTAAAGAAACCGTAAGCTGCCCTCAAGAAGAACTTTCCTTACCCTCTTCTCCGATAGAGGAATCTCAAGTTGAAACATCCAACATCCTTCCTACCGAACTACCTCAAATTCAAACTAATTTGCAATCCAAATCTGGTTTTAAACGAACCCATTCCACAGACACTAGCCTCGAATCTCCTCCCGTACCAGTGTTCAACAACCCACGTACTCTTGACCTTGAACAATCTCTTTCGGCATCAACCTCTGACTTTGTTGAACCTAAACCAACTCCCAAGAAAAAACCCAAAGCGGATAACAAGGATAGCTGCAAAATAAGCTCCATCTCACGCAACGCTATTAATAAATTAATTACCGACAATCCTTCGAATTTCTCACCATCTTCTACACAACTCTTGGCATTCCTTGAAAACTCCTTCGGAAATAATGATCCTCTACAAGAGGCCTTCAACTTCACCACCAATGTAAAAGCCCTTCTTGAAGACCTTGCACAAATACACGCTGTTACACCGGAGAGATCGCTTAAAAACCGCATTACCCGCTTACAAAAAAAGATTAAACAATCATTAAATCCCACGGATGCAGCTAAAATCTCAAGCCTAGCGTCTAACGATTCCACAAACTCCTTCTCCGACGATATCGACTCTTACTAATACTCCTTTCACTTATTATATCTATTCATTTTTTCCCATTTTATAGTAATTTATTCCTTCTAATCTGTCTTCTAAATTCAATATACTACAATGGAACTGCGACGTATATTATCCGCGCCTCGAACATATACAATATCTCATCTCTATATATCGACCCGACTTTCTGTTTGCAAGAAACTAATTTTAAAACGATCAATATACCCCAACCCAAAAATTTTGAAGGATATCGAATTAGAACGAACTGCAACAGAGCCAGCGGAGGTGCATCCATATTCGCTTCTAAAGACCTATTTTCCTCTCTTCTTCCTCTAACAACTGATCTAGAAGCTAAGGATAATAAAAAACTCTTCATTTTAACAAAACTTCCAATATTTATTTAAAAACTGCTTTTTTAAAAGACTCAATGACAGCAGTTTTTAAATAAATATTGGAAGTTTTGTTAAAACGAAGAGTTTTTTATTATCCTTAATTAGATGGACTTCCAAAAAGTAAGGGTTAGTACAATCAATTTGATCTAGAAGCTGTCGCTATAACGAGATACTGTCCTAACAAGCTCACGATATGCTCCGTATATATCCCACCAAATCATCATCTCAAAGATGAAGAACTTCTTGACCTATTTTATCAACTCCCTCATCCGTTTATTATCACAGGTGACTTTAACGCTCACAATAATATGTGGGGCTCTATCAATACATCTGGACGTGGTAAGGTAATTGAAAGAATTCTCAATTGCACACATTCATGTCTTCTGAATACAGGAAGTAACACTCATTTCAATATCTCCTCAGGCACATTCTCTGCTATTGACCTCAGCATATGTGATCCTAAGTCTGCCCCATTTTTAACATGGCAAATATCCGATAATCTTTTCGACAGTAATCATTATCCCATAATTATTTCTAACAACCAAACCGAACCTGTGTCTCTTAAAAGCTATTGGTGAACAAAACCTCTGATAACTTACTAAACTGTAAAAAACTAAAGGCTAAAGCTAAATACACAATCAAACATAGCAAAAAACTATCATGGCAGAATTACATTTCTTCCATGAACGAAAACATGGAACCAGGACAACTCTGGAAAAAAATCCGTCAAATTCAAGGTCACAAAACTAATATAAAAATAACCCGTCTTATCTCCAAAACATCGGAAGTTAGCACTGATAACATTCCCAATATTCTTGGAAACCATTTCCAAGAGAAGTTCACAAACAAAAATACTACCACCCACTCTCCCACAATCTTATAGACCTATATCTCTTACATGCACTTTATGCAAATTATTTGAAAGAATGATTAACAGACGCCTTTTATGGTTTCTTGAAAAACACAATATTCTCCCAATAGAACAATCTGGTTTTCGTCGACTACGCTCTACCAGAGATAATCTCGTACTTCTCCAAACACACGTTTCCACTGCAATTAACAATGGTCAAGATGTAATAGCCGCCGTATTTGATGTTGAGGGTGCGTTTGATACAATTTCTAGTCACGCTATTCTTAATAAACTTATCCAATATAATCCCACAGGAAATATATACACATTCATTACTAACTTTTTAAAATCCAGAAATTTCAAGGTTTCTGTAAATAACTCCCTTTCTGCTCCACGTCTCCAATCCGATGGAGTCCCCCAAGGCTCATTTTTAAGCTCCACCCTCTTTATACTAGCAATCAACCAACTCTGCACAAACCTTCCTCCCCCAATCAAATGTGCTCTGTACGCTGATGCCATTATCATATACTGCCATGGCAAATCAAATTCTTCTACCTGTAAAATGCTTCAGCTTGCTATAAATGATCTTCACAGAAAAAATCTACCTCTAGGGCTCACTCTATTACATACGAAATCAAAAATTATTAAATTCAGTAGAAGAAAAAATCCCTTCACTCCTCAAATTACCATCAACAACTTTCAACTACCTGTTGTTAATGAGTGCAAAATTCTAGGATTGATATTCGATTCCAGACTTTCTTGAATGAATGAATGAATGAATGAGTTAGGGGTGATAATTACACTGCGACCCATAGGATCTATTGTGTCCCCCCTTACTTGCCATGTTCTGATGTTTTCTCAGATTTATAGCAGCTCTTCGAGTCCTATTTTCCTGAGGAAGTTTAGGACATCGTCGGGCTTCAAATCAGGTAGATCCCCTTCCTCTATTTCATGTGCTCCTAGGTATCTAGCCCTAGAATTTTGCAAGGCAGGACATTCTGAGAGTATATGTATTGAGGTTTCATCCTCTTCCTCACAGAATCTGCACTTTGCTTCATCTGCTAACCCTAGTTTCTTCATGTGGCTTCTTAACCGGCAATGCCCGGTTAATATTCCCGTTAGAATACGGAGCCTTTTTTTACTGAGGTTGAGGCAGCTAAGAGATATCTTCTGGTCATAGTTCCCCAGTAGTATCTTAGATTGCCTCAATCCTTCCAGCTGATTCCAGTACTCGGATTTTTCTTTCTCCATTTCCTCCCTTAGTTTTCCTAAGATTACTCTACTGCTGATCCCACAAGATGGTTCTGGTCCCAAATGTGGGGTTTCAGCTCCATTTATTGCCAGCTTATCTGCTGTTTCATTCCCCTCTATTCCTATGTGCCCCGGGACCCATAGGAGGGTGACAGTGTTTTTCTGGCCTAGTTCATTTAGTTTGCCTAGGCATTCCCAAACCATCTTCGAACTGATTATATTTGAACTCAGCGCTTTGATGGCTGCTTGACTATCCGACATGATCACAATCTCTTGTCTGCGATAGTTTCTTCCAATATTGAATTCCACACACCTTTCGATGGCGCGGACTTCTGCTTGAAAGATGCTCGGGTATGTGCCCAAGCTTTCTGAGTATTTGGCTCTTGGTCCAAAAACTCCTATCCCAGTTCCCTCGTCTAGCTTGGAACCGTCCGTATACCACTTTATGGTATTCTGGTTTAAATTCTGTATGGTGTCTTCATCCCATTCAGATTTATTACTCAACTTTGTGATGAATTTTCTCACAAAGTTGAATTTCTTTGGCATATCATCTTGGGGCATTTCCCAAGTTTGATCAAAATGAAGTGATCGGGGTTTTTCCCTGATAATTCCTTCTTTGATCATTCTATATATTGTTTTCTTCCTTACACTTTCTAGCAGAATGTGCAGTGGGTCAAGTTTAAAATCACCTCCATTGCAGCAGTGGGGCAAGTTCCCATTGCTCCAGTGATACATGAACAGGCTAGTCTCTGAATTTTCGAGAAGTTTTTCCTCGTCGTATTCAGATTAGCCCTTACGCCCCAAGCCACTGCCCCATATGTGATTAATGGTCTCACTATTGCTGTGTACATCCATTGCAGGATACGTGGGTTACATCCCCAGTTTTTCCCTGCAATGTTCCTACACACCATGAGGGCCTTGGTTGCTTTGTGTATTACTTCGTCTTCGTGTTTGTTCCAGAGTAACCTGCTATCTAGGATTAGCCCTAGATATTTTACCTCTGTTTTCCACTCGACGATGTTCTCCCCTATTTTTATGATTTTTAGATTAGGTTTCTTTTTCCTTGTAAAGGCTACTAGTGTGGTTTTGGTAGGGTTGATGCTGAGTCCCACTGAGTCACACCATTGTTCCGCAATGTTCAATCCTCTTTGAACAATATCACAGAGGACGTTTTCATACTTCCCTTTTGCCAGGATAACCATGTCGTCGGAATACCCTTGACATGGTATGCCTTCCCTAGTCAATTGACAGAGCAGACTGTCCACAGTGAGACTCCACATAAGCGGGGATGCAACGCCCCCCTGTGGACAGCCTCTGGTCACATTAATGGAGATAGTGTCTTGTCCTGCCTCCATTTCTGCGATTCTTGTAGATAGCAGTTGCGACATCCAACTGGAAGTCGTTCTATCTACTCCTTTCTCAATCAATGCTCTTTTGACTGCCTCATGTGGCGTATTGTCAAAGGCCCCTTCTATGTCTAGAAAGGCACATACCACGGTCTCTTTTTTGTTCAGTGCGTCTTGGATTTCGTCCGTCAACTGTGTTAAAGCGGTTTCCGTGGACTTTCCCGCTTGGTACGCATGTTGACGAGGGTGCAATGGCACCTGTTCCAAGATTTCTGTTCTAATGTAGTTGTCTACAGCTTTTTCCATCGTTTTTAGAACAAACGATGTGAGGCTGATCGGTCTAAGGGATTTGGGGTGCGTAGTGTCCCGTTTCCCTACTTTTGGGATGAAGGTGATTTTGGCCCTTCTCCACGCTTCTGGTATGTATCCCAGTTCAAGACTGCTCCGACTAATTCGGATCAAGTGTGGAATTATTGCCTCTTGGCCCTGTTGGAGTAGGGCAGGAAATATTCCGTCCGTTCCAGGGGTTTTGAACGGCTGGAAGGTGTTCATAGCCCATCTCAGCCGTTCCTCACTGCATATGTGTTTTGCCATTGCAGTGTCTTCCCTGGTAGGTCTTTTAGTTTTCTCACTTGTTGTTCCCGAAGGGACAATTCCTCCGGGAAAGTGAGTTTCTAATAGGAGCAGAGCTCGTTCTTTTTCGCTTTCTGTGAAGCTTCCGTCTGGCTTCCGTAGTGCCATTACAGTGTCTACTTTTCCTTTTGCCAAGACTTTGTGTAGTCTTGCTGCAGAGGGTGTAGCGTCTATTTCTTCGCAGAATTTTCTTAAGCTGTTTCTTTTAGCTTTTCTAATCTCCTTGTTATATGATGTTAGTTTCTCGGTGTAGCTCTGCCAATCTCCGTTACGTTTGGCTCTATTGAAGAGCTGTCGCGTTTCGGATCTTAAGTTTGACAGATGACTGTTCCACCATATCGCATCTTTTGCTTTTCTAGTCCTTTGGAGGGGACAACTGGATTCATAGGCATCGAGTATTGCCTCGTTCAGCTCTATGAGATCGTTTTCTAATGCGAGATGATTCCTGGCATTTCTTTTATTCTTGAGATTTGCGAGATTTATGTTCAGGTTAGTGTTGTAATTTTCCCAGTTAGTTTTCCTGGGGTTTCTCCTGAGTGCTGGCAATCTTCTCCGATTTTAGAGCAGCTGCATAGCTGCTCGTGCCTACTGAGGAAGTGGTCTGTTTTCCCACTTCCTCCTTCCTTCTTTTTGTCGCTTTCTGAGCAGGACTGATGACCGTCTCAGTCCGCTTTCTTTTTTGAAAGGAGGGCTCTTGGCTTTTATGATCCAAGGCCTTTTTCCTTGCTGCTTCAGGGGAAATTCCCTGACTGAGGTACCTCAGGTACCATCTGCAGCCCGCTCCGCTGAGCCCACGTCTCAGCGGGTCGTCCCTGCCTCCAGGTTCTCCCAAGTTTGGGAGTGGAGGTTTTCTATAAGTTGAGGGCCTTTGGAGGGTCTTCCTCACCTCAGATTTGTCCGTGTGGTGTGTTCCCAAAGTGGAGTCTGAGGGCCTGGTCCTCGACTTTCCTGCCTCACGGGGAGCTTCCCGAGAGGTTGAGGGGGAGTGTTTTCCTCCCTTCCCCTTCTCCTTAGATGTGGCGGTGTATTCCCGCTTTGGTTTTTCTTTTAAATTTTTCTTATTCATGGTTGTTCCCACGAGTAGCTAGGGAAAGTTGGTCCACTCCGGCAGAGCCCCGCATGCCGGAGTAAGGCTGCATACAAGGGGGTTTCGCCCGGTTCCCCCAGGGGAACGTTCGCGACCGCATATGCCCCTGCGGCCATTCATCCCTCGGCACGTTACCTTACACCTTGGATTGGGGGGGTTGGTCCGCGGTGCGACCTTGGGAATGACCAATCTGGCAATCTTGCAGTTATCAGCTGCTCATACCAGACCGTGCCACCCGTATAGACGCACACCCCCAGCTTCGCCGCTTCCCTGCTAAATTGCAGTGTTATACCTGCTTAAGCAGTTCAGCGGCTCTCCTGGGGATCCCCTATCCGCCACCTGGGGACGCGCCCGGTAGGCACCCAGCCCTCGGGTGACTTTCTTGGAAACGACATATACAAGAAACAAAAGGTGTATATCTAAAAAGACTAAACATTATAAAAACCCTTTCCCATCTTCATTGGGGAGCGGAAGAAGCGACTCTACTCAAAATCTATAGGTCAATAATTCGTTCTAAATTAGATTACGGTAGCTTTATATATATGACTGCTCCCAGGACAAATTTAAACTCCCTCAACGCTGTCCACAATACTGCCATTCGCCTTTGCCTTGGTGCATTTAGATCTAGCCCTTCCGCAAGTCTTTGCTGTGAGGCCAATGAACCTCCCCTCTGGCTAAGAAGGCAATTTCTCCTTACCTCATATGCTGCTTCAGTATCCTCAAATCCCTCAAATCCTGTGTACTCCATTATAATGTCATCATATCAGTTAAACGTCAACCTCACTTCCAAGCCAATTATCCAAACTTTACCACAGCTACTATATCCTCTTATTAAAGAAATTAATCTTACCCTAACCATAGCTTATCCTTTCCCCAACACCCCACCTTGGAAAAAAACCCTACCTACAATTAATCTTTCACTCAGTAAATTTAACAAGGAGACCACTAATAAGGATATCATACTCTCTGCATTTCGAGAACTGATAACAAAGCAACAGTATAATGAAATCCTATATACTGATTCTTCTAAATGTGAAACCGGAGTTCGATGTTCTGTAACCACTGGACGAACACCGATAAGTACCTATAAACTACCCTCTTCCTGTAGTATCCACACTGGCAAGTTATTTTCCATTCTCCAAGCATACAAACATATTCAACAGCATAAAAATTCACATATTGCCATCTGCACTGACTCATTAACTTCTTTACAATCCATAAATTCTTTGTTTACCAAACATCCTATCGTTCATGACATACACTATCTTCATCAGCTACTCGTAACGCAACACACAACAGTTACGCTCATATGGGTCCCCTCCCACGTTGGGATCTTTGGAAACGAAAAAGCTGATTGCCTTGCCAAAGAAGCTTTTTCTTCTTTCCCGATGGTGAACGTCCAAATTGCTCAAGACTTGAAACCGGTCCTTAAAACAATCAATTCAAGAATCTGGCAAAATCACTGGAATCAAGGCACCACCACAGCACTTCACGCAATACAACCCAGTATTAAATACTTTACTTGTCCTGACTTATCCAGAAAAAATATGTCCATCCTACGAAGACTACGAATTGGCCATACCCGTCTCACACATGGCCACTTAATGTCAAAATCTACACCACCCAACTGTCAACATTGTAAGTCTGTAAACAACAGCATCCAACATATCCTTATAGATTGCCCATTTTTCACAAAATCACGTCAGCAAAATGATTTGAAATCCAATCTCAAAGACATCCTTAGCTGTACCTCTCAAATACGGAAAATGATCAAGTTTCTCCAAGAAGATCTCATTAATAAAATATAATACTTGTATTGTCTTATTCATATTTCTAACTGTAACTCGTGCTAATGGTCTAAGTTACCGCAAGCACGTTAATAAAAAAAAAAAATTACAAAACATTTCCCTACCGTACCTTTCTTTTGGCAATATAACAGTATAAATCGTCAGCGAATTTTCCTCTAGGCTTGCTGCCTTATTCAAATGTTTCATAATTCTTATTAACTTGTTCTAAATTAGTCTTTCTGCTAAAAATTGCGTCATTAATACTTGACGGTATAATTTAGGTTTTGAATATCGGAAATATTTAAAATATTATTCTGTTCCTAAAAATCACTAAATTGTTAAAAAATACGTAACATTTAATTTCATACCTCTTCAGTAGGAGTATGTATGAACTTTTCATCAGTATCTTGATTAACAGAATCACCATTTTGTAACTGACTTGATGGTGATGATTTTTTTTTTTATTTAAAAATAAACCGCATCAACCATGTAGGCTATTAGCGGCCAGTGTTGTTACCAACACTTTAATATTGACAATTACAATTTATGTAAGATGTTTAAATACTTTAAATAACTTAAAATATTTTCAGTTGTACACAAACGAAACACTTCATTTAGTTTATTGGGTATGTTGTATAATGTACGTTCTGCACTATAACTCGGGCACTCCACTATTATATGTTTAATGGTTAACGGTTCTTTGCATAAGTCACATTCTGGTGGTGGATCCCTGGAGATCAGATGTCCATGGGTAAGTCTGGTGTGGCCCAGCCTTATTCTTGTTATAATTAATTGAGAGAATCGACTAGAAAGGTTGTTATTCCATGGTGCATAATCTGGTTTGACTTCTTTTAACTTTGACGGCTTTTGCTTCCAATTTGAGGTCCATTTTTTAATAAACTCTTGCTTATAGTATATTTTAAGATCATTCGCGAGTGGTTTTAAAATGACCTCAAGGTTTAAATCAGATGCTGCTTTCCGCGCGTGTTTATCAGCTGTTTCATTCCCTGTTATGCCTATATGTGAAGGAACCCATAGAAACTTGATATTTGTATCCATTAATTGGTGAAGTTGATTTTTAATTAACTTGACAATTGGATGTTTTACATATATTTTTGATAGCAGTTGTAATGCATTAGCAGAGTCAGTTACTACAATAATATTCTTTAACTTCTTTCTGGTTGCATAAGTAAGAGCTTTATGCAGAGCATAAAGTTCCCCCGTCATTATTGATGACTCTGACGGTAATTTAAAAGTTTTAATTTTTTCTAGTACAACCACTGCGCATCCCACTCCAGAATTTGTCTTGGAAGCATCTGTGAATATCGTGGTGGAATCGGAAGGTTAAAGAGAAATTATTTCTTGAAAGTGGTTTATTATTACCTGAGGATTTGTGTCTTGTTTATTATATTTAAGTAGCTGCTGGTTTACATCAGGCAATTGAGTTATCCATGGGGGCGAAGCTTCAAAGTTGGTCTGGTAAACTTGAGGAAAGGTGATTTGTAACTCTTTTATAATGTTTTGTATTCTTGATTGGAGTGGTAGGTGGGTTTTAGTGTTTTCGTGGGAAGATAGGAAGTATGTACAATCTGGAATGTTGGACTTAATGGAACGTCTTTTTGCTGCGTAGGATAAAGTGATTACTTGTCTTCTTTGAGTAAGTGACGGTTCTCCGAGTTCCCATTGAAGACTGTCTATAGGGGTTGTCCGAAAAGCACCTGATACTATACGGAGAGCGTTGTTATGAACAATATCTAGAGATTTTAATAAAGAGGGCACTGCGGAAGAGTATGCTATGCAACCATAGTCTATTTTTGAGCGTATTAATGCTTTGTATAATAAAAGTAGTATATTTCCATCTGCACCCCATTGCTTGTTCGCTAGACATTTTAAGAGGTTTAATCCTTGTTGACAAGCTATAACTAATTGTCTTATATGAAGTTTCCAGCTTAAGGTCTCGTCGAATATTAAGCCTAGGTATCTTGGTTAGGTGCTTGGCACTGCTTTATGTTCTCACCATTCAGGTTTAGGGGAAGTGCTGTATGGCATGTTTTTTTGGAAAAAATTATGTATTTAGTTTTTTCAGTTGAAAAACTAAGTCCGCTAGTTCTGGACCAGTTATCCAGTTTATCTAATTCCTGTTGGAGCAGTTGAGTAATTGTGTTGATATTTTTCCCCTTAACAAACATGATCATATCGTCCGCATAAAGCTTGGCCTGTACTGGTGTTTTGAGATTGTTTACGATATCGTCTATGGCTATCAGGAAAAGTGTAGGGCTGATGACAGAGCCTTGCGGTGTCCCATTTTCTTGAGTTCTAATAGAGGACATGTGTCCATTGGTACGTACAGAAAATTTCCTATTCCAAAGAAAGTTCTGTATGAATGCTAAAATATTTCCCTGGAATCCCCATGATTGTAATGTAGTCAGTATTTTGTGACGCCATGCTAAGTTAAAAGCTTTGTTGATATCAAAGTAAACTGCAATACATTTTTGTTTATTGCAAAATGCTTCATTTATATGGCTCTCTAAATGTACGAGGTTGTCTACAGTGGATCTGAGAGGACGGAATCCACTTTGCTCTGTACTAAGCAGATTCTTAGCTTCTAATGTCCACATAAGCCTATTATTTATTATTTTTTCAAAAAGTTTACACATTGTACATGTTAGTGAAATTGGGCGGTAGGATTTTGCATCTATTGGTGATTTGTTGCATTTTAATATTGGAATTATAATAGCTGTCTTCCAAAGGCTAGGAAATGTATGCCTATCCCAGATTAGGTTATAGAATTGCAATAGAAACTTTACTGCTTCGTTCGGTAAATGCTGAAGAAAGTCTGTAGGTATATCATCAGGCCCAGGGGTCGTTTTCTTTAAGGTTGAAAGTGCTTCTATAAATTCAGCTATGGTGATGGGAGTATTAATATCATCGTTGATATTTTGTATGTTTATTGTGTTTTCTTCTTCTTCCTTTTTCTTGTGCTTTAAAAATCTTGTATCGTAATTTTCGTTACTAGACATTTGGCTATAAACTTCTGCTAGTTCTTCTGCGATATCTTGGTGGTCTGTTATTAAGTTTCCGTCCCGTTCTAAGTATTTGATTCCGTGGCTGCTTTTAACTCCCGCAATATTTCTGACCTTGTTCCATACTGACGATATATTTGTATTTGAATTAATATTTTGTACATATTTCTGCCAAGTCTCTTTTTTAGTTTTTGTTGTTATTAGTTTGGTGTAAGCCCTTTTTTTCTTCAGGTCTATTAGGTTTTCATTAGTTCTGTGACGCTTATAAGTGTTTAAAGCTTTCTTGCTTTGTTTTATGGCTTGCTGACACTCCTCGTTTCACCAAGGCACTGTTTTATTTTTTTTAATGTGTTTTGTTTTACCAATTGCCACTGTAGCTGCGCTTATTAATAAATTGTTAAATTTTGATAAAGTTACATCAATGTCGTCGGTTACCGAAATATTTTGGATTTCTTCTTTAATTTTATCTGCGTACAGTTCCCAGTTTGCCTTTTTAAGGTTCCATTTCTGAGGAGGGATACTTGTATTTATTTTAGTGGTATTCGTTTTAGTTATTAACATTGGGTAGTGGTCGCTACCGTATAAATCATCTAAAACTCTCCACGTGTGATTAAGTGTTATAGAAGGATCTGCTAAAGTTAGATCGATAGCAGAAAAGTTACCCGTAGCTGCATCGAAACGTGTTCTTGATCCGTCATTGAGTATTGCCAGATTAAGATTTTCCGTTACCTTAGCTATCTTTCTACCACTTAAAGTAGTCCTATCCAATCCCCAAGCAATATTATGTCCATTGAGGTCCCCAAGGATTAATTTAGGTGATGGTATTTGGTTAATTAAATTCGTTAGTTCGGTTTCGTCTACTTGTTGATTGGGTGCCAGATATATGTTGCATATGTTAGTAGCATTATTTTTGGATATTAATATATTAACAGCTACTGCTTCTAAATTTGTATGAATTGCAATCTTATTAACTGTGATACCAGCTTTAGTGTAAATAGCGTCACCACCGCTTGCATGATCCCTGTTTCTATTTTTGTAATTTACGTTGTATGACCTCAAAGCATGTACATTGTTATTTTTAAAATTAGTTTCTTGAAGACAGATTATTTCCGGAGAATATTTGTTTAGCAGTATTAAAAATAAAGGCAGGCGAGTGTAATAACTATTAATATTCCACTGTAAAATGTTATTATACATTATATTGTTAAGAGAAGTAAATATAAAAGGGATATTCAATGAGAAGCAGTTAAGTTAATATTGGGATAGGTCACTGTCCAGATCGGATTGCAGAGATTCTTGTTGCTTAATGATCTTTTGCACAGTTTGTTACACTTAACCTTAATTTTTCTATCATCGGCTTGTGAGTGAACTTCTTCCAGCATTTTCGTTACCGATTTAAAGTTCAGTGTATAATCCTGATAAAAGATCAAGAAATTGTTGGCTATTTAGTGGAAAAGTGGGGGTGTGGTTATCTATAAAAATAACTATGTTTTGTGGTAAATCAATTGCTGCAGAGGAAGGTGTATTTTTAAGTTTGGTTTTTTGGATGGTACTTTTGTTGGTACCGCTGGAAAGCTCCTGTCCAGATTGAATGCTTATTTAGCGTCTGCCGTATCCTGTGGGCTTGGAGTTGTAATTTCCGATGCAGTGCGTTTTATTGCTGTTGGTTTTTCTTCTGGGGATGCAATAATTTCCATGTCCTTTGATTTAATTAGGATTTCCATGTTAGAAATTGTTGTATCTTCTGTGAGATTCTCTGATGTCTGATTACTGTTATTGGCAGACTCAGATGGTATGTTTTCAGTTATAATAGTACCTTTGGTTTTAGTTGTATGTGGTTCTGGCACATTAGATTGTTGTTGTTGGGATGGAAGAGAAGGTGTAATTTGTGACAAGGTGGTAGGAGTTTGATTATTGCATTTTGCTGCGACATGACCTGATTGTTTGCATTTATAACATGTCGTATCAGTAGTTAAAAATATACGATATACTAAGTCGTCATATGATACTTCTAGAGATTCGGGTATTTGTAGGTTTTCTGGAGGAGATATGTACACTTGTCTTCTAAAGCTGAGTATGTGGCTGTACGCAGGATCTGTTGAGCCGATTCTATGGCATGTGATAGGAAACATCAGCTTTAAACCGATTTTTTCTAATGCAGTTGTAAGGATTTGATGTGGAATAGTAGGACACACATTTGATAGTACCAGTCTTTCGGATGGCGTTATTAATCTTCTAGCAGGTATTGATGTTTCATTGATCTTGATCTCCCCATAATCGTTTAGAAATTTATCAACTATAGATTTATTTGATAGGTACACACATACTCTATTGTTGGAAATTCTGGAAGAAAATATTATATTTTTTGGGTTGACAAGTGGTCCAAGGCATAACAGGTAATCTTGCAGTTTTAATCCATCTATTGAGTTAAAAATAATGGCTTGTTCCTTACTTGGAAATGAAACAGAATTTTGTGTTAAAGCAGCAGAGTATGATCTTGTGTTTCTATTTGGATTTAAATTAGTTTTGTTGTTTGATGAATTGTTGTGGGTGTTATTAATTGGTGGAAATTCAATCTCGCTCATGTTTAATTAAGCCTTGCCTATTTTTGGTTTCATCAAATCCTAATTACGGCTCTGTTGTGTACAGAACCAGTAGAATAAGCCAGTTATCAGTCGAGTTTTTCTAGTTCCAATTAATAGATATTTTGGTAATAGATGTTTTGGTATAGATTGTATATAATCTTTTAATAATATTTAGATATTACTCACAAATTTTGCACTTTGATTGTAAACTATTACTTTGTAACTTTTTGGCGATTTAAAATTTCGTTTTTACCGAACTTACGGCGAAATTCTCGGAGCTGTTTGTGGAAGCAGTTAATGATACCACATGCAGGACCGTACTCCGATGGTGATGATTGCTTAATATTTATCTGCAAATGTAAATTCGATTAAATATATTTTCTTACATTTAACCAAATAATTACCGTGGGCTGAATAGGAATAACTGGACTTAAACTCAACTTCTCACATTCGTCCCAAGAGTTCAAATCATAAAAAATACTTTTATTTGATGAAGAGGCTTGACTTGGGGGAATATAGTCTGACCAAGAAGTTTTCGATTCATCAAAATTATCCAATTCATTCTTTAACCGAAAAACCACAAAAGTCACATTAAGTTATATATAAAAAAAATAACTAGTGCTACTTGTGTTGTTTCTGTAAATATATCCTTAAATTTCTCTTAAATACAATGTAGGTTCGACTGTAACATGATATGTTAACTAAAAACGTAGTATTTTTAAATTAATTATATGGCTAACACTAACACCATCTATTGTATAGAGTTCTTAACATGTTAATTATTATAAACGATTCCTGTCAGTAATTCCAACTTTATACACGATCTTTAATGTGGCATAGTCCAATACCTTAAAACACGATTCATTCTCTTATTGTCATTGGTGTTATACACAGCATTGGAATATAAAATACCAAAAGACGTTACAAATTTCAAGTTAAAAGACGTTACAAATTTCAATTTAAAAGACGTTACAAATTTCAAGTTCAAAAGACATTACAAATTTCAAGTTCTAAGACATTACTGGGTTACTACCGAATTACCGCTGATTGGCTCTACATTGGTAGACTGTTCATCAAGCCAACCCTTCACTGGACCAGCCCACTCCTGGATCAACCAATGGATCAGATGTAAAAAAAGATAAGTCGACCAACGTAAATAAATGCATTTTTATATTTTGCACTTATAAAAATCTTCATTATAAAACGCATTTGCGTATCGTAATGTAACTTTTACGCACGCAAATTTTTGTTTTAAATGGTTGGCGACATGAGTGAAGTTTCTAAAGGCAAGACTATTGACAATGACATTTGTGGCTAATAGCAATTTATTAATTTTATATTGTTCTTTAAGAAAGTATCTGTGAATATGAATATAATATTTTACTTATATAATATATTATTATTGGTATATTATTTATTTTAAAATATTTTAAAACATTAACATTTGATAATCTAAATGTCACAACTGTCAAATTTTATAAATTACACAGTGCTGCCGACATACTTTTTAAAATAAAAATTTTCGTAATTACATAAAAATAAAAAATTAATTTAAAAAATGGTAAAAAGGACAAAATATAAAAAATATTATAAACAACTTATTTCATATGGCTGTTGTGACACTCGTTCTTTAAAAAACTCATCGCTTCGCGATTCGTTTTTTAAACTTGAACTCGTGTCATAACAGAATTCCATATGAAATGCGTTGTTTAATATACTATTATAATATTATACAGCTGTCTCGTTTTTCTTTATTTCTTAAACGTAATATCAAAATCATTTTCGTATCGTCTACTGTATTAGAATAAGTTTTTGTAAAGAACTGTTTGCGGATTATTTTTTTGTAACGTATTCTCAATTTCATTCATTTTAGCACCAAGGAAATCTATTCATCTTTTATCTGTTGGTACATTTTCATATAATTTTTTTTTATCCTCATAGACAGTTTTTTCTGACATCTTTCTGTCATCTTATGATACTTATTTAAATAACTCAGCTTAAAACAACTTTCTTCATTAGTATCAAAAAAATAAAAAGATTTTAGTGGCGCCCTTATAATTTCTTAAAGAAACAAATATTGTACTATAGTCAGAGCTAATGAACTTATTCACCCCTAGCCGAGGTATTTAACTATCATAATTTTTGCTGTGATAAACATTTATAAATTTTGTTAATTATTGAAGTATCTTTTACAACTAATTAAAGACGAAATTAAGATTAATGGTTGTTTTATTGTAAATTACATGTTTTTCTTTTGGTATATTGTTATTTTTTCCAAAAAGTTAACTAAATATTTTTATAAATTCACTATCAACAGGTAAATCATATTACAAATTGTCGCCCAACGACCAACTAATATTACACGACTAAAGATTTATATGTATCAGTGAAATAAATATAAAATCATTTTCCTTTCCTAAAAACTTAAATATTTTAAACAAATTTGATAAAAATGTGAGACCTGTTTCATTAATTAATAATTCATTTTAAGTTAATTTGTTTCAAAGATAAAGACATGTTGCCAGACTTTTTCGCAACCCTGTATATTATTCCCATTGTCGCTGATCTCGGCTATTAAGTTAATAGTTAATAGTATTAACTATAAGCCGCGGCAGTCAATTCACTACTTTTCCGCCTCGTAAAACAAACAACTATTCTAAATATTGTTTCTGAATTTTCCTATTTTTTTAAGCCAAATTGAAACTCCTAGAAAATATAATATTGTTACACCTCAAGTAAAACTAGTACAACGTGAACGTAAAAGATATATTAATGAATCCTTGACAGTACTGAAAATACTAATGACTCCTGTCATAAAATGTCTTATCTATATACTTTAGTATCTATTTAAAGCCCCGTACAGATTTGGTCGCGTAACACTATTCCCCCCCTTCTCTAGGTGTTTCGCCCCGAATTCCTAATTCCTCCCGCTGGATCCAGGTGGGCCGCTTGTCGCCATAATATCGAGCAAGCCTTTCTAGGTGGACGATCTTCGGCTTGCTCCTCGGTGCCTTTTGTATCCGGTAAATTAGGTCGTTAACCTTCTTTACGACCATATAGGGCCCTTCCCAATCCCGCTGCAGCTTCGGGCTACGTCCCTTTCTTCTTCGCGGTTGATACAGCCACACGGCATCTCCCCTCTGAAAAAGTTCATCTGTGCTGCCCGCGTCCAGTCTCCTTTTCATTTTGTCGCTCACCACCTGTAGTCGCTCCCGGGCGAACTCGTGAGTACGCTCTATCCTTCGTCAGACGTTTTCGACGTACTCCGGAAGTGTGACGTTTTGCTCCGCCGGAGGAGGCCTACCGAAAAGCAGGTCGCTAGGAAGCCTCATCTCTCGCCCGGTAACCAGCATAGATGGTGTGTACCCAGTGGACTCCTGTTGGGCGCTTCGGTACGACAACAGGAACATCGGAATAAACTCGTCCCAGTTCTGTTGATTATCCGCAACGAACATTGACAGGTATTGGCATATCGTCCGGTTGTGCCGTTCCACCATGCCGTCCGATTGTGGGTGCAGGGGCGTCGTACGAGTTTTCCTTATTCCCAGGAGTCCCATGAGTTCCTTCCATAGGGCAGATTCAAAGTTCCTACCTTGGTCGGAGTGGAGCTCGAGAGGAACGCCGTGTCTAGCGATGACATTTTCGACGAAGGCTTCTGCGACGGTGGTTGCTTCCTGGTTCGGAAGGGGAACCACCTCTGGCCACTTCGAGAAGAAGTCCATCGCGACCATCAGGTAGATAGATGATAGATGATAGATAGATGTTTAAGAGGTGGCCAGAAGCCTATTCCACTGCGACCTTTTCAAATCTATTATGGTCCTCGAAAAACTAGATTACATCCCCCAGTCCGACTCTCTTAACGAAGTCTATAAGCTTTGAGACTGTAACCTTCATGTAGTCCCTTGCCAATGGATATTCTTCTCCTAAAGTCAGGAACCGCATATTTACCAGTCCGTCGCACTGACATAAGATGTGCTCTGGTGTTTCCTCTTCTAGGTGACAGAATCTGCACAGATCCGTCTCTGTCAACCCCATCAGCTTAAGATGCCTGTTTAGCTTACAGTGCCCCGTCAATAGACTTACTACAGTTTTGACCGTTTTCCTGTCTTTACTCAATAAGTCTGACGTAAACTTTTGCGAATGTTCCATTATGACTTGTTTCGCTTGCCTTTGTCCTGGTGAATTCCACCACCATTCCCGTGATTTTTGTGCCACCCATGTTTTCATGGCCGTCTTTATTATATTTTTTGCAATGCCGCAGAAGGGTTCCGGTCCAATAAAAGGCATTGATGAGCCTAGTTTAGCCATTTCATCTGCCTTTTCATTGCCTTTTAGACCCCGATGCCCTGGTACCCAAGCTACCGTAACCTTGCTACGATCCCCCAGAGTATTCAGAGCATGCACACAGTCCCATACTAGCCTAGAATTGACCTCTACAGAATCTAGTGCCCTTAGCACCGCCTGACTGTCTGTGAAGATGGCTATTGAACGGTACGTCCTATCCAGCCTTTTAATTTCTTCTACACAGTAGTGAATTGCCGTGATTTCTGCTTGAAAAATCGTGGCATTTTGGGATAGACTTACTGGGAATGTTATCCCTTGTTTCCTTCCAAATACGCCGGCTCCCACGCCATACGGCGTCTTTGAGCCGTCCGTGTACCAGGTTGACTCCGCCTCTACGGGTACACCTTTTTCCCAGTCTTCCCTACCTGGTATAACTATTTTAAATTTATTGGCGAAGCTATATCTCGTGACTGTTGCGTCAATGGGTTGCCCCAAAATGTTATCCGCTTTTAGTTCCTTGATTAGCTTACCATTATCAGCCCCATGCGATTGGCTTATGTGCTGCTGATTATATATTAATCTGTGCATGGCTGCTCTCGCTTCGCCCTGTATATATATATGTGTAGTGGTGGAATGTTTAACAAGACTTCCAGTGCAGCTAAAGGAGTAGTTTTTATGGCCCCCGTAACGCACAGGCAAGCTAACCTTTGTATGTTACTTAATAGCCTTACTGCTCCTGTTTGCTGTGTCTTTGTCCACCATACCACTGACCCGTAGGTTATTATGGGTCTAATAACCCTTGTATATAACCATATGGTCATTTTGGGGTTAAGCCCCCAATTTTTTCCACACATTCGTCTACATCTGCCCAATGACAATATAGCTTTCTGCGTGGTTTTTTGTATGCGACCATCAGGTACCTGTTCCCCTTCACAGAGAGCGGTAATGGTCCGAGGATGTCCACAGCTACGCGTTGGAATGGCTCACCGGATAAATATTGACCCATTTTTCCCCGGTTTCTCGTCCTCGGCCCTTTTCTGCCGGTGCACAGATCGCATCTTTTGCACCACTCCGTTACGTCCTTGCTGCAACCTACCCAGTAGAACCGATCGCGAACTCTAGCAAGTGTCTTCTTCGCCCCGTAATGTCCCCCCGCGAGGCTTCCGTGTAGCTCCCCCATCACTTCCTTGGTAAGGGATTTAGGCAAGACCATTTGGTGGTTTACGGCGGACCCGTCTGGGCTTTCCCATTTGCGGTACAGGACCCCATCACAAAGGTAAAGAGAGTCCCATTGGGCCCAGTAGGGGAGGAGTGGTATGAATGGGACACTTTTTTTTAAACATTAACCATAATTTTACTTTTGTACTTTTGAGTGATATTTTTCTTCAGGAATATTTGTTGGAGATTCAAAATAAAGGTAATAGGTAAGAAAACCAAAAAAGTGTGTATTTATTTAAGACAATAAGTTGCTTTACAAAAAAAGGTAATTTGTCCCATTCAATACTTCAAGGTTTTGAATGGGACAAACAAAATCCAAGATTTAGCCATTTAGTTAAAGGATTCTTTCAAACTCTCTCTCATATTTCTCAAAACAAATGGGAAAATAGATAATCTCTTGCGATCTTTTGGTCCCGCAATTGTGGTTTGGTGGTTTTAGCTTTTTCTTCACACGTTCTCTTTCAACATCACTAATATCTTCTTTTAGTGGGTAATAGAACCTATTCGAATTACCAAATCTTCTTAGAAATTTAATTTGTCAGTCTTGATTTTCTAATTTTAATTGAATACGTCCTATGTAGCATAGTTTATTTTTCTTAGTAGAGCAGTCAACAAGAACGAAGTCATTCTCCTCCAAAACTGGTGTTTTTTCAATACTGAAATCTGAGGTGTAATCCTCATCAGTGTCAAAATTTTCCGATATGTCATCGTCTGTATCTATCAATTTTATGTTCTCATTCTCGGAGTCAGAGCTACTAGATTCTTCGAAAATTTTCTTCACGACTTTGTTCCCTTTTTTTGTTAAATTTTTCTTCCTTAACCTTTCGTTATGTGCTTCTTCGAGTAACTTTTTTTCACCAGTATCAGTTAAGACTCTTGTTCTTCCCTTTTTCCGTCCTTTGTTTATGTTTTTCCTTTCTGGAGCCTTTGGAAAAGGTCTTATAACTTCGGGTGAAATCACTGTTTGAATGTTACTTGTAGTAGGACCTGCTTCAGGTTGTGCTTGTTGTTGTGTTTGTAAATTTTTTGTCGAGTCGGCATGATCTGTGACAGAAGAGCATAAGTAATCGGAACTGTCGAAAACATTTCAATCTAGAGGATAAATCCCAGTTGAGGAAAATCCCGAAATAATATTTTTTGGAGTAAAAGCATTCATGTAAGCTTTATTAGAAAGAGAAGCAACGTGATATATGTCCAGTGTTTTACCAGGATTTGACAACATCCACTCATTTTGGGCAGCTTTAAAGTATGTTTTAAATGGTCCATAAAGAGCCACATCTAGTGGCTGCAGTCGGTGACTTGTGTGTGGAGGGAATGTCAGTAAGATCACATTATTAGTTTTGGCGTAGTTTACGACATCCAAGCTGATATGGGACTCATGGTTGTCGAGTAGAAGTAATACAGGGGACTCTGGTGACGGTTTTGAATATTTTACGAAATGTTTGAAAGATTCTAAAAAGTTTATCTCCGTCATCCAACCTGATTTGTTTGCGACTCCTAGACTTTCTGTCGGTGCTCCATTTAGCATAAAGTCCTTGAAGTGGACTCTAGGAAAAACAAAAACAGGAGGTATTGTATTTCCGGTTGCACTTATAAAATTCAGCATGGTTACTAACGAGCCTCGTTCCGCCGATGTTGCTTGACCAACCTGTTTGAGTCCCTTTTGTGAAAAAACCTTAGGTGGATCTGTAACAGTGGTAAGACCTGTCTCATCACAGTTGTATATATTGCCAGGTCTAAAGTGAAATTTGTTCAGTACGCTTTCTAAGTTATCAAAAAATTTATTAACGGTTGTTTTATTAAAGGCAGTTGCCCGGGATAAGCTGGTTTTCTCAGGTTTTCTTAATGATAGGTAATTCCTGTGTCTCTTTTTAAAGCCTTTAAGCCAGTCAATGCTTGCTTTTAAATCTGTATCCCACTTTTCTCGATATGTTATATTCAAACCTTTTGCATATTGATAAGCTAGCTGCCTTAAAGATCCGTGGCCCAATCCATAACACATTTTTGAAGCTGTTATGAGATACTCGACTAAGCAAGTTTCTTGCTGACTCGTAAAAACACGTTTATTTCCAATATTGGGCGCATGTTTAAAATTGCTTGGGTCAGTAAGTTGAAGCGCACTTTTAACTGCTCTATGCAGGGCTGATTTTGAAATGTTATATGTTTGGCTTGCTTGACGAATTGAAAGTTTTTCTTGAGTAACACTTTTAACTGCTCTTTCCATTTGCTGGGACTCTACTCGTAAAAGTTTGTTCCCTTTTCGAACCATTTTAATACTGAAATAAAAAAAAATACACCTAGGTACCTAATAGCAAGGTTTAAAATTCCATAAATAAATAATGTCATGAATGGGACAGCGTCCCATTCATAGCTTAACATGCTGTCCCATTCATAACTTAAAACAATTTTCTAAATAAACAAATGACAAAAAAAATGTCTTACCTTTTTATGATCCAACAACAATACAAACTATTCAACACTACCTGAGGATAATTCAGTATGAAACTCTTGCGTTTACTTAAACGATGTTTTAATTTATAGCCTTTTATAATATAAACACAAATTTTACTTGCTGCCGGTGTAAACAAAAATATTCTACTGTTGAACTGAAAATTTGCAGACTCAAGGCCAAACTATTTTTGAAGTTCAGTGGACATACAGCACCATCTATACATGACATTAAAAAGATATAAAAATGATTTTAATAAAAGATATCTACTGTGCCCCATTCAAAACCTGTCCCATTCATACCACTCCTCCCCTACCGCTTGACGGCGGGTCCACACCCTGAGATCTCCTGCCATGCAGGCCTAACTCCGTTCCGCAGCCATTTCCTGACAATTCCCAGGTGCTTGTCCTTCTTTTGGCTTCTGCGCAAGTTATTTACAGACCAGGCGTCACCGTCAGCGTCTGCCCTCACCGTCGTTACCTGGAGCATTTCTTTCTGGACGGCTGCGTCTCCTTCCGCGTTTCCTTCCTTGTCCTCAACCCTTCGGCAAAACCTGCACTCTTGCTGGATGCATGGCCTTCGAGAGAGAGCGTCTGCGTTGCTGTGATTCCGCCCTCGTCTATAGATTATCTCGAAGTCGTATTGGTCCAATCTTTCTAACCATCTGTCCCTCTGGCCGTTTAAAATTCATCAACCACTGTAACGCGCTGTGGTCGCTACGGATGGTGAAGGGTCTTCCGTACAGGTAGCTGTGGAAATGTTCGACAGCCTTTACTACTGCTAGGAGCTCCTTCCTCGTGACGCAATAGTTCCTCTCCGCTTTCCCCAACGTCTTACTAAAGTACGCAATCACCTTCTCTTCTCCGCTTTGGTTTTGGGACAGAACCGCACCTATGCCGTGTTGCGACGCGTCGCAGTCCAATAGGAATTTCTCTTCGTGGCTAGGGTACGCTAACACAGGCGCTGTGGTTAGACTCCTCTTCAATTCGGCGAAAGCTTTATGGCAGTCCGGGTTCCAGTCGAAAGGGACTTTATTCTCCGTCAACCGGTGCAGGGGTTTGGCTATATTTCCGAAATTTTTGACGAATTTACGGTAGTACGTACAGAGTCCCAAGAATTGGCGTATCTCATGTCTATTTTTCGGTGTTGGCCAATCCACGATCGCCGAAATTTTCGCCGCGTTCGTCTTGATCCCTTCGGCCGATACGACGTGCCCTAAATATGACACCTCGCGTTGAAATAACGCACACTTTTTCGGGTTCAGTCTTAGCTGTGCGTTTCCCAATCTATCGAGGACTTCGCCAAGATTGCTTAGATGTTCCTCGAATGTTTTACCCATGATGATGATGTCATCTAGATAACACAGACAAATTTTCCACGTTAGCCCTTTCAGAACCATTTCCATAAGCCTCTCGAAAGTTGCAGGCGCGTTGCATAGTCCAAATGGTAGCACTTTAAACTGATAGAGGCCGTTTCCCGCAGAAAAGGCCGTTTTGTTTCTATCTTCGGGATGCACTTCTACCTGCCAGTAACCGCTTTTTAGGTCCAGTGTGGTAAACCATTGGGACCCCGCCAAGGTATCAAGTGAGTCGTCTATTCTAGGAAGTGGGAAACTATCCTTTACCGTTACTTGATTAACCTTTCGGTAATCGACGCAGAATCTTGTGCTCCCATCTTTCTTGTTTACTAGCTCAACTGGCGAACACCAGGGGCCCGACGATTCTTCGATGACGTTGTCCCTCAACATGTCCTGGATCATGTCAGCCACTTCCTTCTGCTTCGCGAAGGGGAGCCTCCTAGGGTGTTGTCGTATGGGTAAAGCGTTTCCAGTATTAATTTTGTGTTGGACCAAATTGGTTCTCCCAGTACCGTTCACCGATTCAAAGAGGTTGCGATAGGAATTAATGAAACCTCTAGCCTTTCTCGTTTCGTCCGGTGTTAGTCCTTCAAAATTTCGGGTTAGCATTTTGACGAGCTCGTCGTCGCATGGTTGCTGCTCTCGCCTTTCCGTTGCCAACTCGGGATTATCTTGAAGACTGATAATGCTCTTTACCGGTTCGCAGTACCCTAGTTCATAGTTCTTCCTTAATGTCACAGCCTTCTTTGAAACATTGGCCACCCGGACTGGAATCCTCTGATCTACCTTCACCAGACACCTGGCCACTACGATCCCCTCGACTGTGATTCCTTGCGGCTCAACGATTCCTATTTCCGGATTGGCCAGTCCTCCTTCGAGGCGGGCAGTCACGATACTCTCTGAATTCGCCGGAATGTCGGTGTCTTCTTCCATAACAACCTTGTACTTATGCACTCGACCGTCGTTCCCGTCTATTATTATTTCCTCGTTATTGATTATCAGGATTCTATTCTGAAGGTCAATTATAAATCTGTTTTCCATAATGTCCAAGCCCAAAACGCATTCGTCCGTGATTTCTGCTACCAAGAAAGTGTGTTCCATAAAAAAGTTTCCTATGCGGATTGTCGCAGTTAGTTGGCCTAGGACGGGTGTAGTGTGTCCAGTAGCGGTCTCCAAAACTAGTCCGTTGGGTGCCTTTCCAAATCCTCCGGTGGCCAAATTTGGTCGAATAAATGATCTGGTCGCCCCCGTGTCGATAGTGGCTATGCAGAGCTTATCGTTTAATTGTCCTTGTACCATTAGGCTTCGGTTATTTTTCCGTAACGAGTATGTACAAAGTTTGGGGCTCTGTTCTAACAAAGTCGGCAAACGCCCCTTGGAGCCGACTTTTAGTAGTTTCCCTGATTGCTAGGTCCAGCCCGTCGGTCGGGAGTGGGCACCCGATATTGGTAGGATGACCGATCCTGATGGGGAGACGTCCTTCTAAATCGGTTTCTCGAGGGACTCGGGGAAGCGTTGCGTTGTCTATCGGATGGTTCTGGGCTTCTTCCGCGAACTTGGTTGCGCACCTCATGTGAAAAACGGCAATTTCGTTAAATATGTCCGGCTAAACCACAATTGAAGCATTTGCGAGGTTCCTGCTCGTTTCGCCTTCCGAGTTGGGTATTCCTTATGAGTTCTTCGAGAAATGTTTCTATCCTTGATACGGAGCTATTGGTATGATCATCTTCAAAGCGGATTTCTCGAACCTTTGGTCGGTTGTTTCTGGAAATGCTTTTCGCTGCTTCGATTTCTTGTGCGGTTGCTGTTTCCTGTAGCGTCTTATGATGGCGAAGACGGAGCAGTTGCTGCATGTCGCCGTCATATACCCCATCAATGAACGCCTAAGTCCCAAATTGTTCGAGAAACTCCTGTGGGGCCTGGGGGTATGCCAAGTTAAGAAGCCTCTCCACGTCACTTCCATATTCTTGTAAGCTTTCATCTTGTTTCTGCACACGAACTTACAGTTGGTTTTGAAATACTTGCTTAAGATGTTTTTGCCCGTATCTAGTTTCCAACGCCCGTACAATAGTAGCGTAGCTATTCTTTTCCTGTGGTATCGTTTGTAGGACAGAGGAAGCTTGGCCTCTAAGAGCAACTGTCAGAGATGTCGCCTTCTCCTGCTCGTTCCATGCGTTTGCGGTTGCTGCTGCTTCGGCAATCACCTTCTCTTCTCCGCTTTGGTTTTGGGACAGAACCGCACCTATGCCGTGTTGCGACGCGTCGCAGTCCAATAGGAATTTCTCTTCGTGGCTAGGGTACGCTAACACAGGCGCTGTGGTTAGACTCCTCTTCAATTCGGCGAAAGCTTTCTGGCAGTCCGGGTTCCAGTCGAAAGGGACTTTATTCTCCGTCAACCGGTGCAGGGGTTTGGCTATATTTCCGAAATTTTTGACAAATTTACGGTAGTACGTACAGAATCCCAAGAATTGGCGTATCTCATGTCTATTTTTTGGTGTTGGCCAATCCACGATCGCCGAAATCTTCGCCGCGTTCGTCTTGATCCCTTCGGCCGATACGACGTGCCCTAAATATGACACCTCGCATTGAAATAACGCACACTTTTTCGGGTTCAGTCTTAGCTGTGCGTTTCCCAATCTATCGAGGACTTCGCCAAGATTGCTTAGATGTTCCTCGAATGTTTTACCCATGATGATGATGTCATCTAGATAACACAGACAAATTTTCCACGTTAGCCCTTTCAGAACCATTTCCATAAGCCTCTCGAAAGTTGCAGGCGCGTTGCATAGTCCAAATGGTAGCACTTTAAACTGATAGAGGCCGTTTCCCGCAGAAAAGGCCGTTTTGTTTCTATCTTCGGGATGCACTTCTACCTGCCAGTAACCGCTTTTTAGGTCCAGTGTGGTAAACCATTGGGACCCCGCCAAGGTATCAAGTGAGTCGTCTATTCTAGGAAGTGGGAAACTATCCTTTACCGTTACTTGATTAACCTTTCGGTAATCGACGCAGAATCTTGTGCTCCCATCTTTCTTGTTTACTAGCACAACTGGCGAACACCAGGGGCCTGACGATTCTTCGATGACGTTGTCCTTCAACATGTCCTGGATCATGTCAGCCACTTCCTTCTGCTTCGCGAAGGGGAGCCTCCTAGGGTGTTGTCGTATGGGTAAAGCGTTTCCAGTATTAATTTTGTGTTGGACCAAATTGGTTCTCCCAGTACCGTTCACCGATTCAAAGAGGTTGCGATAGGAATTAATGAAACCTTTAGCCTTTCTCGTTTCGTCCGGTGTTAGTCCTTCAAAATTTCGGGTTAGCATTTTGACGAGCTCGTCGTCGCATGGTTGCTGCTCTCGCCTTTCCGTTGCCAACTCGGGATTATCTTGAAGACTGATAATGCTCTTTACCGGTTCGCAGTACCCTAGTTCATAGTTCTTCCTTAATGTCACAGCCTTCTTTGAAACATTGGCCACCCGGACTGAAATCCTCTGATCTACCTTCACCAGACACCTGGCCACTACGATCCCCTCGACTGTGGTTCCTTGCGGCTCAACGATTCCTATTTCCGGATTGGCCAGTCCTCCTTCGAGGCGGGCAGTCACGATACTTTCTGAATTCGCCGGAATGTCGGTGTCTTCTTCCACAACAACCATGACTCCTGTCATAAAATGTCTTATCTATATACTTTAGTATCTATCTAAAGCCCCGTACAGATTTGGTCGCGTAACACCTAGAGAAGGGGGGGAATAGTGTTACGCGACCAAATCTGTACGGGGCTTTAGATGGATACTAAAGTATATATATATAAGACATTTTTTATGACAGGAGGGATTAGTATTTTCAGTACTGTCAAGTGATTAATTAATATATCTTTTACGTTCACGTTGTACTAGTTTTACTTGAGGTGTAACAGTGGTGACAGCGGTGGGATATTAGAAATGGTCAACACGAGGTCAAGATCACAAGATGGAAGCACGAGGTCCACAGAACTCACGAGCACCCTCGTAAAGACGATAATGGAGGAACAGGAATCAAGAAGACGTCAAGAGGAGGAGCAACGAGAGACGAGGAGAAGACAAGAGGAGGAAGAAAGGGAGCAGAGACAGCAACAGTTACTACAGGATATATGGACAAAACAACAACAAATGATGGAAGGAATGATGAGTACGTACACTACCAACCTTCGACGAGAGCTAGCCACGACCAACGAGAGGGTGGACGCATTAGAGGAAACCCTTCATAGACGGATGGAAACACTAGAAAGCGAACTGACCGGGAAAATCTCCCATGGCAGACCGAATACAATCGAAGGTGACAGGAATGTCACCTCTGACCAGCAACCTTCGTCAGTGAACAAGCAGGTCATCCGCCCACCCACTTACGATGGCCAAACGTCCTGGGAAACGTATCGACGCCAATTCGAAGCAGCAGCAACCGCAAACGCATGGAACGAGCAGGAGAAGGCGACATCTCTGACAGTTGCTCTTAGAGGCCAAGCTTCCTCTGTCCTACAAACGATACCACAGGAAAAGAATAGCTACGCTACTATTGTACGGGCGTTGGAAACTAGATACGGGCAAAAACATCTTAAGCAAGTATTTCAAAACCAACTGAAAGTTCGTGTGCAGAAACAAGATGAAAGCTTACAAGAATATGGAAGTGACGTGGAGAGGCTTCTTAACTTGGCATACCCCCAGGCCCCACAGGAGTTTCTCGAAAGCATTACGTCGACCTAACAATCTCTCCTATTGTAACCGGGAGGATTCTGTACAAACTATTTCCAAATGGCGGTCCTATAACCGCTAACCTATCATTCCTGAGATGATATTTTGTCTTGAGAATGAATATCTTTGACAGGCACTTCGCACGGTTCTGTTCGCGAACCACGGGACTATGATATCAGCAGGATGTGCGACTTGAATCTCGCCGCTCAAAGTGACTGCACCGCATACCACTTGTTCCTGGGTTAATTTGTCCTTAACCCACCATTCACGTACATCACCGCTGATGTGTGGCCTTTCATGCCTTATAAATGTACCATTATTGTCATTAAATTCTCCGAAGGAGACTATCTTTGGAGACTGTCCATAGAGCTCCGTTGTTAATAATTGTCCCGGGTTGCCTTTCTCATTAAAAGACACTGATCCTACCAACTTGGGAAGCTTTCGTCCAAGTTTTGCTAAGCAAGATTTGACTCGCATAAAATCATCCCGAGCCCTAACTATGTCAAAGTCTGCTGGCATGACATCATCAGCATTAGTTAGAAACGGGTCCAGGGGTTCTTCGAATTGTGCACCAGTTATGGAGTTCAAGCTCACATATAAATTCCTGGTCTCGAAGGGAGTAGTTGGGTCCGCTAACATTCTCACCACTTCACGCAAATTTACAATTGTAATGGTAGCTGGGCTCATTTCTGAGACTATAACGGGAGAGTATTTGATATCGTTGTGGGAAAAGCGTCCACAACAGTTTATCACTCCAGCTACGGGGGAGAAATTGAGAGGATTTATTTTGACTAAGTCTCTCATATTGTTGTCAAGGAGGAATGAAACTTCTCCTGGCAATCTTTCTGAGAATCCGAAACTCCTAGAAAATATAATATATTAAAAACTAGGGTTGTTACCTTCTCCAGAAAGTGGCCGATGATTGAAAGAATCCCACATATATTTTTTGAAAAATAAAAAATAAACGACAGGAGACGTTTTTGATAATAGGTTTAAAAGAACTTTTCTCTTATACTAAAGAACAAAATAAATTTCTTTGGTCTTTAGTATCTTTTTTGATAAGGAATCCCCGTTTAAAATGATTCGCAATATTAAGGAAACATTGTGCTGAACTATAAAATGACTGGACTATATTATTTATATACTATACTATATATTATTTATTGCCCTTCATTTAAATACTCACTTGTATAAAGATTCAATAATTGCCAAATGTGGTAAAACTTAATGGTTACCTTAATTCTACCTCGAAATGTTTGGGGGTAATATTGGTTTAACTAAATAGTATCCACAAACATTAAATGTATTGTTTAAATGTTTCTAAAATTAATTTAAAAATAATTGAATATACTTAGAATTTTCAATTGTTTGTTGAGTTGTACAAGATCTTCTAGGTCTTACAGAATTTTTGGTTATAAACACTTCCCCAACATCATGTACAATCGCTACACATAACCGTTATTAATTAAATGAAAATAAAAACGATAAACACCTTACCCATTTTTTCCTGTCTCGTTAAACTCATTTAAAATTTCGTTCGATTCATTTCAATTTAGACTAAAATACTAATTAAATAAATAAATGTTTAGATTAACTAAATTGCGAAATTGAATGAATGTTTTAAATATAATTGTACACACTCTTTTAAGGCTTTATAAGCACTGCCGAACGTAGTGATGATATGGAAAATGTATTCCCTTTATACGCCTTTTTTCTAAAAAGGCACAGGCTTCGTATGATCTTTTGGATGTTGGAGGCTTGATATAGTGAGTGTTATATATCTAACTATGTAATATAATAAAAATAAATCTTTAGACAACACATTTTCAAAAACTAAGTAATAGTACAGGGAAAGAAGCTCGAAAAAAGGTAAAACCCTGCAATTTTTTCGTCCAGCATGGATTGACTTGAAATTTTACCAAAAGGTAGGTGACAGCCGAAGGTTCAAAATCTGTATCGAACCGAAAGGCGATAAACGGTTTTTAGGGGTGAAAATTACCCTTATTTAAGAAAAATCATAAAATAACATTTTAAACCTGAAAATGGGTAAGATTTGGTTTGGATAAGTTGAATAATGATTTTTTGAGCTTAAACAGAAAAACCAGGTAGAAATGTTCAATTTACTGATGAAAAAAAGTTAGATGTACTTCTAGAGATTGAGGAAAATCCGCATAAGACAACTCGAGAACTTGCCGCCGACAATGATGTAAGTAAATCATCTATTTTGAGAGTTCTGCATAAAGAAAAATACCACCCTTACAAAGTTCAGTTGGTTCAGGAGTTAAATGAAGATGATCCTGACAGAAGGCAAGAATTCTGTGAATTGATGATGGATAGAATGAACGCAGATTTTCAGTTCATAAACTAAATAGTTTTTTCTGATGATGCGACGTTTCATTTAAACGGAACGGTTAACAAACAGAACTGTAGATATTGGAGCAGAGAAAATCCTCACTGGATGTGTGAGGCTCACACTCAATATCCTAAAAAAGTTAACGTTTGGGCTGGTATCATTAACAATAAAATTATTGGCCCTTATTTTTTTGAGGGCACAGTTACTGGTGAGGTTTATCTAGATTTTTTGATTAACTTTTTAGTGCCTACATTACAAAGAGTTTTTCCTGATGTTAATAATCCAAATGAGATAGATCGATCTATTTACTACCAACAAGACGGAGCTCCACCGCATTTTGCAAGTACTGTTAGAAATTATTTTGTGGCGTACCAAATGTTAGGTTACTATAGTTTTGATAGAAACTGTCAGTAGTTTTAGTTTTGATTAATTAGTTTTGTCAAAAAATAAATAAAAAAACCTTAAAAGTTTCACAAAAAACGTATTTATTTGTAGTTAATACTACAATTTGGTGACCCCGAGGTTTAAATCGAGTAAGATGTACCTGCAACAACTTAGCAAAAGACAAGTTATGCAAATTTTAAGATGTTTTGGATTAAGTAATGAAGGAACTTTGGAAGATCTTAAGCTTATATTAGAAGATACGATTAGAAAGAATTATTCTAATGTTACCAATATAAATGATTTTGATTTTTCCAATTTACTTACCCAAAATGAAGAGTTAAATGATATTAATTGCCAAGATGAACAACCAAATACCAGTTTTCAAGAACTTAATAAGCGTGTAAACCAACTAGAACAACTGTCCCTTAACATACTTAAAAAAATTGAAGAAAATAACAAACAACTACAGAAATTTAATACACAACAAGAATCCAAAAATCTTTCCAACAATTTATCGATTCGAAATATTGAAGGTTCAAACTTAATACCTGGTGAAAATATATCCTCTTTGTCTGAAAATATTCAGCTTCAATCTACTTCAAATGCAAAATTCTCGTCTATTCCATTACCTTCAAACTCAACATATAGTTTTGAAGATCAACAACGGAAATCCAATGTAGTTAACCTACCCCAATTTTGGAAAAGTGAACCAGAGCTTTGGTTTAACTTAGTTGAAACCATTTTTGAAGTCAACAATATAACCTTTAGCAAAATAAAATTTAGCAAAATAATAACTTTGTTAGATTTTGAAATTTTAAAAGAGAATGCAAACCTACTTTCTCTGGAACCAACTGATGACAATTATATGCAGCTGAAAATGCAACTGATTAAGACATATCAGATTTCAGACCAAGAAAAATTGTGGAGGCTTTTCTCTGAATGTGAGTTGGGAGACCGAAAACCTAGTCAATTATACTATGAAATGAAAAACTTATCATCAGGTCAGATTTCAAATAAATACTTAACACTAGTATGGCTTCAAAAACTTCCTACTATGATAGAGCCCATTATTCAAGCTTTCGTGAATAAACTTTCAGAGTCGGAACTATTGGATATGGCAGATAACATGGTCAGATCAAATCGAAATGGTGATATATCCGAAATTAAACAGAATAAGATATCAGCTGAAGATAAATTGGAAAATTTGTGTAAAAAATTCGAAGAAATTATTAAAAGTACTATTAACCATCAAGATAGAAATTCAAACATACAAACTCATAGTTATCAAACTCATCAACCTAATAAAGAAGTCTGTTATTACCATAGAAGATTTAAAGAACGAGCCCACAAGTGCGTTCCTCCCTGTAAATTTTCGACAGAGTCTACCCAAGTTGAAATGCCGGAAAACGAACAAGCCCGTCGTTAACGACGACGAACGATACTGGGCATTCTTCTAGCTGTCGTCTTTTTCGTGTATGACCCAAAATCCAAAATTAATTTTTTAATTGATACTGGGGCTGATATTTCAGTGTTACCAAATACGAACACTACTATTTGTCCTACATCCAAACCTTTATATGCTGCAAATGGATCAACCATTCATACTTATGGTGAAGAACTTGTCACCATCACACTTGACTTGCCAAGAAATTTTTCGTGGAATTTCACAGTAGCTGATATTTCAACTGCAATAATAGGAGCGGATTTTCTCAATTATTTTGGAATATTAGTTGATCTTAAAAATAAGAAACTAATTGACCAAGCCTCCAAAATTTCAACAAATGGACAACCATACTACAATACGAAAATTCCAAGCATCAAGACAATTAACCAAACTTTAACTTTCCATGAAATTTTGAATGAATTTCCAAACTTAACAAGAACAAATTTAATTAATTGTAAAAAGACTTCAAATACGTGTCATCATATTGTCACGACAGGTCAGCCAGTTTATAGCAAAGCACGACGCCTTAATCCTGAAAAATTAGAAGCAGCAAAAAAGGAATTTGATTATCTTCTTTCAGAAGGCATAATTCGTCCATCAAAGAGTCCATGGGCTAGTCCTTTACATATGGTACAGAAAGCCAACGGACAATGGAGACCTTGTGGCGATTATCGCAGGCTCAACAGCCAAACTGTACCAGACAGATATCCTATTCCTAACATTAAAGATTTCACCTATATTCTCAAAGACAAACAAATTTTTTCAAAAATCGACTTGGTTAAAGCATTTCATCAAATTCCAGTTGCGCCAGAAGATATCGAAAAAGACTGCTATCATAACACCATTCGGACTATTTGAATATGTCCAGATGCCGTTTGGTTTACGAAATGCCGCGCAAACATGTCAGAGATACGTACATGAAATAACCAGAGATTTTAATTTTTGCTTTCCATATCTTGACGATTTTTTAATAGCATCATCAAATTTAGAAGAACATATACATCATCTCAAAATTCTATTTAAACGCTTGGAGGAATATGGTGTGGTTATTAATCCAGAAAAGTGTGATTTTGGAAAAAATACAGTTGAATTTTTGGGCTACCTTGTGAGTAGTGAAGGCATATTACCAACAAAGAAAAAAGTTGAAGCAATTTTAAATTATCCCAAACCACAAGATCTTACGTCACTACAAAGATTCCTAGGCATGGTAAATTATTACCGCACCTCCATTCCTCAAGCTGCTGAAATTCAGAACCCATTAAATGAGTTTTTGAAAGGAAATCCACCAAAAAATAAGAAACTAATATGGTCACTTGAACAAGACGATGCATTTGAAAAGGTAAAGTTGGCAATAGCATCTGCTACTTTACTTGCTTACCCTTCATCTTCACAAAAATTATCATTGATGGTGGATGCTTCAGATGTCACTGTTGGAGGAGTTGTTCAACAACTTGAAAATAGTGTTTGGAGACCATTAGGATTTTTTTCTAAAAAATTATCTTTGGCTCAAACAAAATACAGCGCTTACGATCGGGAGTTACTAGCAATTTATGAATCTATAAAGTACTTTAGATTTCTCCTTGAAGGTCGAGAATTTACAATCTTCACTGATCATAAGCCATTGATTTTTGCTTTTACAAAAAAATCTGAAAACCTTTCACCCAGACAGATTAGACATCTTGATTTTATAAGTCAGTTTTCTACAGATATCAAACATATTGCAGGTAAAGACAACATAGTTGCCGATGCCTTATCAAGAATAGACATTATAAATCTTACCAATACCACAATAGATCTATGGAAAACAGAACAGCTTAAAGACTCTGAGCTCCAAGAACTTCTTAATGGAAATTACTCAATAAAATTGTCACCTTATAAATTACCGAACAGCAGTGTAGAAATATTTTGCGAAACCTCAAATCCGAAAAATATTCGACCATACATTCCTAAAACACTAAGAAAACAAGTATTTGAACAAATGCATAATTTATGCCATCCCGGAATTAAATCGACTATTAGATTAATTAAAGGTAAATATGTTTGGCCATATATGGAAAAAGATATTAAAAATTGGACAAAAAGCTGTACACCTTGCCAAAAGTCAAAGGTCACAAGACATGTTCATAGTCCCAATTCATCATATGAGATTCCATCTTGCAGATTTGAACACATCAACATTGATCTCGTAGGTCCCTTACCGCCATCAGAAGGATATAGATACTGCTTAACATGTATCGATAGATATACGAGATGGCCTGAAGCTTTCCCTATTAAAGACATTACTGCAGAAACAGTGGCTAAAGAGCTATACAATGGTTGGATAACGCGTTTTGGGATTCCTTCTCGTATAAGTACTGACCAAGGAAAGCAATTCGAATCAAACCTTTTTCAATCACTTGCAAAACTTTTGGGGATTAAACATTGTCGCACTACACCATACCACCCTAACAGTAATGGACTAATTGAGCGATATCACAGAACTATGAAAAGTGCTCTTATGTGTCATTCCAATGAGAAATGGTCACAAGCGTTACCAACTATCTTACTAGGAACACGTGCCGCCTTCAAAGAAGATATTCAAGCTTCTGCTGCAGAACTTGTTTATGGAAGTCCTCTTGTTGTACCTGGTCAACTGGTTACTTCATCACCACAATCATCGTCTAATATAGAACCTGCGGAATTTCTTAGGAATCTTCAAGAATTTATGAACAATTTAAATCCTAGTAAAACTTCCGATCATAGTTCACAGAAAATTTTTGTATTTAAAGAACTTCAGAGTTGTTCACATGTTTTTATTCGTGTGGATGCAGTTAAGCGTTCTTTACAGCAACCCTACCAAGGACCTTACAAAGTTATCCATAGATATAAGAAATATTTTACTTTATTAGTAAATGGAAGACAAAAGAATATCTCCATTGACCGCCTCAAGCCTGCATTTTTAGAGACAGCCAATGATGAACCCTCAACAGGAAATAATTCCGAAAAATACTATTTCACTAAATATGGAAGAGCAGTGAAATATTTAAAATAAGGGGGAAGTATTGTGGCGTACCAAATGTTAGGTTACTATAGTTTTGATAGAAACTGTCAGTAGTTTTAGTTTTGATTAATTAGTTTTGTCAAAAAATAAATAAAAAAACCTTAAAAGTTTCACAAAAAACGTATTTATTTGTAGTTAATACTACAATTTAAACGAGGTTTTTCCCAATGGGTGGATTGGAAGACGTGGGGCGATCGAATGGCCGGCTAGATCCCCCGATTTGACTCCTCTCGATTACTTCTTATGGGTTTATTTAAAATCTAAAGTATATTTTAATAGACCCAACAATATTGCTGATTTAAAAGTTAGGATAACGGAAGAAATTAACAAAATAGCCCCCGAGGTCATACAAAATGTTGTACGAAAATTCCAATATCGCCTCGGTTATTGTCAAGAAGTGAATGGTGGTCATTTTGAACATTTAATTTAAGTGTCAAATATATTGAAAAACACATTCTAATCATTATGTGACATTATTATCTTCATTTTACGTAAAGTTTTATGTTAGAGACATTATCAAAATTTTACATCTTAAAAATCATTTTTCTCAGTTATGATTGCACCAAACTTAAAAAACTTTATATTGCTGAACAGAGGACTAAAATCCCTTTCCAACGAGGTGCCACACGACCCCCTTTGTAATTTAAAATTTTCGAGGGGGTGCTTATAATTCCGAAGGGGTGTTGGAGGGGGATAATATTTTCATACTGTAAATTGTCAATTTAAGAGTAAAAATCGATCTGTTTCAGGTTTTTTTCATTTAGTACATAATAACGCTACAAATAAATTTATTCCATACATATGGACCGCACTATAAGAATTATGAATTTTTCTTTTATTAATTTAAATTTATTTATAATCATTATTTGATATACTTCTTTATCTCTCCATATTTAGGAATCAAATTCAAAATCTTATAATATCATATTCTTATTACAAATTAAACTTATTTACATCAAAAACCGTTGATTCATTTAATTTAAATTTTGTGGTTATTATATCTTATCTTATCACTACTTTATATAATTTCTGTAATATTTCTTTAAAACTTTATATTAAATTCTTGTTACCTTTGTTTTAAAATTTCATGACAATTTCCTAATCTCAAACTACTATTAATCTATTTTGATTGCCTATATTAACTTATTATTTTTCAAAAACAAATAAAATGTTATTATTCTTATTCTATTTATCTAACATTAATATTTAAAAGCATTCTACATATAGGTTTGATGTGAAATGTGTGTCATAATGTTATCTATTCTGTGTGGTATTTAAAAATTTGGCCTATATTAAATATCCCCCTTAAAATACCTGTTTGCGGATCTATTAATTTATAGCTATTTTCTGCATGTTCATTTGCAATTAAATATGGTCCCTCATATGGTCATAGTAATTTCGCACATTTATGTTCTGACCTTTTTGGCACTTGTAAAGATTTAACTAGTACTAACTCTCCTTTTTAGAATTTTGTTATTTTCTTTGTTTTCTTGTTCATTCTTTTAATGTATTTACTTGCACTTCTTTGTAGTCTGGTGTTCACTTTAGACATAATCTCTTCCATCTTAGAACTTCTATGTGTTATCCAGGGTCTTGTTGGTTCTTTACCTGTGAATAATAATTCGGGACACTCCTTTGTCACCCCATGTGGAGTTTGATTCAAAAATCTTTCAACTTCTTCCAAATTATTTTCCCACTGTATGTGATCTTGATTACATAAAATTCTCAAATATTTATTTATTTCTTTTATATAACGTGTTAACGTGTTAATGTATTTATTTAAATTTAATATAACGGTTTTAGTATTGGTTTTTGCACATGGATACAACTTAACAAACTTGGTAAAAATGTCTACTGCCACGCTCTTTCTTTGTGCCCGATTGTTCTAATGAAAATTAATTAATGTAAGTGAAGAGTTATGTTATGAAAATAAATAAGATACATGAAATTTAAATCAAACGTTAAGCTGATAGATTGTAGCGAAGTGAGCGTGTAATTATGCCAAGCTACTCCAAATGCCGAAGAGTAGGGGTGAGTCGAAATTAAATGGGCGCCACTGTTTTATTATTGCTAGGCCAAAACAGAGGCCTTCCTCGTTGTTTTGGGAACTTCCTATCAGTTAACGTATCAAAAAAAGAAAATCTATATATATATATATATATATACTTGGCCACAATAAAATATTGATATATTAAAAAAAATAAATTGATAACTACGAGCTATAAACTATTTTAAGCAGAGGTCTGGCGATGAACAAATGAAACAACAGATTAGAACTCCAAACTCGATCTAATTAACTGTATAAAAAAAATGTACACATATATGCTTACAGAGTTGTTAGTAAAAATATATAAATATAATGATATGAACAAAGACAATAAAGATAATATAAAATATCACCAATATTCAGCTGTGGCGGGTGGTTAACAATGTCAGAGAACTGGTACAAAAAGATATCGGCAGCCAAGATACCTAGCCAACACCCGGAATAGGCTCCTATCCTCAACAACCAGCAGTAGACGAGCGGTTAAAACCAACAGTGAGCCGGTGGAATGGAGTATTAAAAATCTTAGTTACTAGCTGCTACTTCAAATAGGCTCTCTGGCCTGTACAAAACTTGTAGCCCGTACAAAAAAAAACCCTAGAATACAATCAGTACCAATTGGGCTACTAATCTTAATAATAATAAAAAAATTATAGGTAGAGTCCGCAAATAATACAATAATTTGATATGATAGAAGTTAAGTAAGTAATAACAAAATAATCTTTATAAAGACTATGTATTTATAGTCCCAAATTTTTAACAAAAATCCTAAATCCATTATCTACCAATGAGCATCCCTTTAAAAATATAATGGCTTTTAAAGAATTTATCATATCATATAATTCAGATATATGAACCGCAAAAACATAAAATAACAAAATATCGAAGAAAATCAAACAATTAAATGTATCTCAAGTTAAAAAATATATAATCAATAAAGTTTTGTCGAACAAACTCCAAAATAATATACACTGACCCAAATTATATCCCCTGATCGTACACAACACAATGTAATAAGTAATGGACTTAGCTTTAATGGATGTAAATCAGAATAGCAACTCAAAAATATTTAAATATATAGTTAGCATATGATCATTCATTATTAATCGTTTTGGATATTAACTAAATTATTAAAGAAAAGATACAGTATTTGATCAGATACTTGAATTAAAATAACTCTGATAACCATAATAAAAAAAAATGGTACCCTTTAGCACATGGTAAAAGAATAACTCACTATATTTTCTACAAATAATAAAAATATATTCAATAATGCTGGCTCGTAATAAATAATATACGATAAATTTGGGTTCCTTTAAATTGATAATAAAAAAACTAAAGGAAACGCACTCTACTCCTACTCAGCCTAAACACCACGTGTCCAAACTAATTCAAAAGTTACTTATACCGAAAATTAATTAATCCTGGAATAAAATAAAACAAACCGGAATTACCATAAATAATCATGAGCACAAGGTAACAAAATAAGTAAAAAGAAAATTAATAACTTACCCTGAGATGGTTTATAGGGGTTACTTTAAAAGAAATGTGCAGTCGGTGGCCTCAAATCCTGATTTTCAGGTGAATCTTCTGGCATAAAACAATACCTAAGCGTATTAAGAACCAACAAGCCGTGAAGATTCCTTCTGGAGAATAACCCCGAAATCCACAAACAAATGACCAAAATAAGGGGTTTTAAATCTCCAACCAGCCGAACACAATTTTCTTCGTAAAATAAATTTTGTACTACAATTTTGTACTACGTGACACTGATAAAAATTAATCTAAAAAAAAGGCATTAGCCGACAAAAACTAATTCGCTTGGCTGCTAGGGTAGCTCAAAAATGTTGAATGTTAAAATCAACCCGTGACAACTTCCCCCCTCCTAAGAAAGGAGAAAATCTTCCCGAAGATTTGCGACGATGACTCCTAACATGAAGGGGTGGTTTCTAAAAGAAAGCTCTGGGAAAGAGAGAAGGTTCCTCAAAAAGCAGAGACAGAAATATAAATTTTAAATATAAATAGAAAGGTAAACAATAGGCAAGCTAAGCTACACGTAGTTTTGAAGAAAGTACGGTAGATACAAAATACATGACCAGATTTCTTTAAAGGGTACTGTACAACCCAACACACACGTGACCAGATTTCTAAAAAAGGTACTGGACAACCCGAACGCACACATGACCAGATTTCTGCAAAGGGTACTGGACAACCCAACACATACGTGACCAGATTTCTAAAAAAGGTACTGGACAACCCGAACGCATACATGACCAGATTTCTGCAAAGGGTACTGGACAACCCAACACATACGTGACCAGATTTCTATAAAAGTTACAGGACAACCTAAACGTATACATGAGCAGATTTCTACCTTGAACGATTACCACAAAAAAAAGAATCACATGGCCTACTTCGTTACACAGAGTGGTGCTGGAAAGAAAGAAACACACATAACTCAGCTGGTTGTAGATGCGGTATAAAAGAACAGCCAAGAGCCTCGCACTCACATAATGTGGTCCCTAAGGTACGAGCAACCCCTGCTGAACTCACCTACAAATCTGACACAAAATGACAACGAAACCTCAACCAAATGATAGAAAACGTGGCCTAAAAGGTGGTTAGGTTGAAGGCCTCTTACCTCCCCGCCTGGACAATCCTCGGGTGACGGAATTCTCAACCCCCAGTCACAGGGCACGAAAACAAAGACCATCTAGAGACAGAAAGAAAAATAAAAACACACAGGGAAAAAAAGAGTCAACAATGGAATTGCTGATTAACCTGGATTCAAGTAAGGAAAGGGAACGAACATGTTTCCCCACTAAGTCAACCAAAATTCCTCGTTAAATCCCAAAGTGTGGTAGGAGAGAAAAGATAAGATGGACGTAGATCCTCCGAAGCGGATGATTCCCCATACCACTACGGTTTTTCCTCCGGACACCCAAACCAATGGCCCGGTCGGTAAACGAAAAGGTTTGACCTCCAAAATCCACAAAATGTGAAACAGTTACAACAACTGCATAAAAAAAAGAGACCAAAACCATAAGGGTAATTTAAAGTCGACGAAGCAGACAACTAACAACAAAAGGTAAAGGTAAGGTAAAGGCAACGTAAGATAAGAGAAGGTAAAGCAACGTAAGGCAAGATAAGTCAAGGTAACGTAAGGTAAGGTACAAGGTAAGATAAGGAAATTACTCGGATCCAGAAAGTGGTTAGGTTGGAGGATTTCTACCTCCCCGCCTGGACTATCCTCGGGTGAATGGTATTCTTCGGCCCCCAATCACAGGGCACTCACGACAAATTTAAAGATTCCCACGAGATGCGTTTCCCGAATTCGAACATTTTGGACCGGAACGAATAGTTACATCCGGAGCACCACAACGATAGCAATGAGTTCTTTTGGGCTTAGAACAATCACGATTTATATGACCCGCCATCCTACGGTTCCAGCAAATTATTTCTTTTTTAGAAGCAGATGATCGATCGGGATCTCTAACCTCATTGACAACTACAGGTGAGAGAGGAACTTTTGGTAAAAACTCCTCTAAATCTGAAACGACAGCAAAATCAGGCTCCACAAATCCTTGGCGCTTCCTAGAAGGTGGAACGTAATGATCAACTCTATATTTCTTGGCCTCTAATTTCAAACATTCCCTCTCCAACTCCTCCAATGAATTAACTACGGGAAGTTGAGTGGTATAGAATGGGGCTAAGTTCCTTAAAGTGATATCCAGTTTGAGATCATCCGATATGGAACTATATCGCCGGAACAACGCCTGCATACAAGATAAATAATCTACTATACTCTCACTAGGATCCTGCGTACGCTCTAAGATTTCCTTGAATAATCGTGGACGATAGTCAGGTGGTTCGAAATGCCTACAGAGTAAATCGGACAAACTTTTCCAATCGTTAAACCTGGAACGATTCGCACGAAACCAATTCAAAGCTTTTCCACCAAAAAGGTCTATGGCCGACTCAAATAATTCTTGATCCGAAATGTTACGCGCTATTTGCAATTCTGCTACTCTTTCAAGAAAACTGTGAACAGATATGGATTTAGGGTCCGCAGTAAACCTGATTCCCCACTTTTCAACACGCTGAGATCTGAGATGATAATTAGGTAGAGCCGGTGAACTTAAAACAGAACGTCGGGTAACAGGAATATCGTCTCCCGATGAAGCAGCATCCGAATCTCCAGCAATCTCTAACAAAAGACTCAAATTGGGATCTTGTTTTGAAATATTTTCCAAACTATCAAGAGCTGATAAAATATCGACCAACAATTTGGTTCGAATGTCAAGTTTCTCAGGAGCCAATTTATCGGATGGAATTCGATTAACACGGTTTAAAAAATGAACAAGGTGGGTTTGATTTCTCTCGAATTTAGTTTTAGCATTGTCGCCAGAGATGGACTGGATAGAAGAAATTAATTTTTCCAAAGAATCTCGCACAAACTCAATTTCTTTGTCAACATCGAAATCATAGGGGGGATAATTTAAAGCTTTACTGTTTTTTTCCATTTGAAGTAATGGACGCAATGCTGATCTAAGCCTTTCGACAGTACTGGAATCGTCGGCGTGAATACCACGAACGCAAAGCTCATGAATAAGCATGTCTTTTTTAAGATATTTGACCCGCAAATTGTAATCCATCTTGTTTATGTATAAGCGACAATTTCAAATCAGAAAATAATCACCGATATACTAAGTCTTAACGCAAAATTCCACTAAATAATTCAGAATTAAAAAAAAAAATTAAATTTCAAATAAATTATAAATCTGTTTGTTTCTCCAAAAGATAAATAAATAGCAATTTTAATATGCAAACTAACCAATGCAGTTTTAAGTATATAAGAAATAATGATCATACACGCACTATTCACAATAATAACAATCTATAAAAACTATAATATTATAATTCATATAACAAAAAAAAATCAGAAGTAAATTAAAGAGCATAAATTATAAGATAAGTGGTATTAGTAGTGCACACTGATGTCATTTGCTGTCACCAAAACCTCTTGCTATAATAAAAACAAAATTGCCCCACGTTGGGCGCCAAAAATTGCCACGCTCTTTCTTTGTGCCCGATTGTTCTAATGAAAATTAATTAATGTAAGTGAAGAGTTATATTATGAAAATAAATAAGATACATGAAATTTAAATCAAACGTTAAGCTGATAGATTGTAGCGAAGTGAGCGTGTAATTATGCCAAGCTACTCCAAATGCCGAAGAGTAGGGGTGAGTCGAAATTAAATGGGCGCCACTGTTTTATTATTGCTAGGCCAAAACAGAGGCCTTCCTCGTTGTTTTGGAAACTTCCTATCTGTTAACGTATCAAAAAAAGAAAATCTATATATATATATATATATATATATATATATATATATATACTTGGCCACAATAAAATATTGATATATTAAAAAAAATAAATTGATAACTACGAGCTATAAACTATTTTAAGCAGAGGTCTGGCGATGAACAAATGAAACAACAGATTAGAACTCCAAACTCGATCTAATTAACTGTATAAAAAAAATGTACACATATATGCTTACAGAGTTGTTAGTAAAAATATATAAATATAATGATATGAACAAATACAATAAAGATAATATAAAATATCACCAATATTCAGCTGTGGCGGGTGGTTAACAATGTCAGAGAACTGGTACAAAAAGATATCGGCAGCCAAGATACCTAGCCAACACCCGGAATAGGCTCCTATCCTCAACAACCAGCAGTAGACGAGCGGTTAAAACCAACAGTGAGCCGGTGGAATGGAGTATTAAAAATCTTAGTTACTAGCTGCTACTTCAAATAGGCTCTCTGGCCTGTACAAAACTTGTAGCCCGTACAAAAAAAAACCCTAGAATACAATCAGTACCAATTAGGCTACTAATCTTAATAATAATAAAAAAATTATAGGTAGAGTCCGCAAATAATACAATAATTTGATATGATAGAAGTTAAGTAAGTAATAACAAAATAATCTTTATAAAGACTATGTATTTATAGTCCCAAATTTTTAACAAAAATCCTAAATCCATTATCTACCAATGAGCATCCCTTTAAAAATATAATGGCTTTTAAAGAATTTATCATATCATATAATTCAGATATATGAACCGCAAAAACATAAAATAACAAAATATCGAAGAAAATCAAACAATTAAATGTATCTCAAGTTAAAAAATATATAATCAATAAAGTTTTGTCGAACAAACTCCAAAATAATATACAATGACCCAAATTATATCCCCTGATCGTACACAACACAATGTAATAAGTAATGGACTTAGCTTTAATGGATGTAAATCAGAATAGCAACTCAAAAATATTTAAATATATAGTTAGCATATGATCATTCATTATTAATCGTTTTGGATATTAACTAAATTATTAAAGAAAAGATACAGTATTTGATCAGACACTTGAATTAAAATAACTCTGATAACCATAATAAAAAAAAATGGTACCCTTTAGCACATGGTAAAAGAATAACTCACTATATTTTCTACAAATAACAAAAATATATTCAATAATGCTGGCTCGTAATAAATAATATACGATAAATTTGGGTTCCTTTAAATTGATAATAAAAAAACTAAAGGAAACGCACTCTACTCCTACTCAGCCTAAACACCACGTGTCCAAACTAATTCAAAAGTTACTTATACCGAAAATTAATTAATCCTGGAATAAAATAAAACAAACCGGAATTACCATAAATAATCATGAGCACAAGGTAACAAAATAAGTAAAAAGAAAATTAATAACTTACCCTGAGATGGTTTATAGGGGTTACTTTAAAAGAAATGTGCAGTCGGTGGCCTCAAATCCTGATTTTCAGGTGAATCTTCTGGCATAAAACAATACCTAAGCGTATTAAGAACCAACAAGCCGTGAAGATTCCTTCTGGAGAATAACCCCGAAATCCACAAACAAATGACCAAAATAAGGGGTTTTAAATCTCCAACCAGCCGAACACAATTTTCTTCGTAAAATAAAATTCCAATTTTGTACTACGTGACACTGATAAAAATTAATCCAAAAAAAGGCATTAGCCGACAAAAACTAATTCGCTTGGCCGCTATCTTAGGTGTATAAAAGAAAGTGTACACACGCATGATTTCAAAATAAAAGCGTAACCGTAAGGTTATAATTTTATTATAAAATCCTTCGTTTTAACGAACTATTACGTAAAATTGTTGGTTTTAGCAAAATACAATACCATTTTTCTATATACCATTACCATTAAAATGAAGCAATAAAGTTATTTATAATACCAAAATGTTAAATAGTTGAAATTGAATGTGAACTGGGCATAATAAGAAGTCAGTTGTGGATATATTAACCGGACATTCCACTTGAATATAACAAAATTTTAGTAAAACGATAAAAATTATAATTGATGTATACGGGGTAGCTCAAAAATGTTGAATGTTAAAATCAACCCGTGACACTACTATTACAAATATGTTTTTATTGCCTTCAGTGCTAGGAACTAAATTACTAATAAAATCTATTGCTACTATTTGTAAAAGTTTCTGAGCAAAAATAGATTTAGCTAAAAAGGTGTTGTGAAAGTTTTTCTCCTTTGTCATTTGACAAAGTTTGCATGTTCTGCATATCGTTTTTGCTGTGACTAGATCTCCTTTTGCTATATAATTTTCTTGAAACATCATCCATAATTTCCTTGTGCCTATGTGCCCATATTCTTCATGTAAATTTTGCAATATTACTTTACTGAATGTTGGTGTGATAACAAATACTTCTCTATCTTGCAGTCTTTTGTATAAAATCCCATCAATGTTTATTGTGTCCTTTCTTTTTGAATGTTGTAATTGTTTTTGATCTTCTATAATGTGGTTAAGTGAAAATAGTCCTTGATTTTGTGGTAGTATGTTGATTCCTATTTTATATTGTTTGGTGATGTTTTGGGCTTCTGTTATTGTATTTTTTTTCATATGTTTTTGTCACTCGAGATATAAAACTTATGGGTACTTCTCCATCCTGTTGTTGTTGCACCAAAACTCCTGCAAAACGGTCCGCTGATGCATCCGTTCTTAAAATGAATTCCTTATCATATTGTGGATGATAAACCTTTAAATTATTTGTATAAATTTGTTTTAAATCTTGAAATGCTTTTTCCCTTCTTTCATCCCTATACCATTTTGTATCTTTCTTTAACAATTCTATTAATGGAACTTCCCTGTTACTTAAGTCTGGTATTAACCTCTTGTAATAATTTAAAATCCCCAAAAATCCCCTTAAAGTTTTCAAATTGGTAGACGTTTTGTATTCTAATAACGTTTTGATTCTATCTGGATCCATACTGATATTTTCTGTATTTAAAATGTACCCCAAATATTTTACTTCATCCTGATAAAATTTACATTTTTCCAAATTTAATTTTAATCCTGCAATTTCTAATTCTTTAAAAACTATTTCTAAATGATTTTTATGTTGTTTATTGTTTTCAGAAAAAATCAAGATATCATCAATATAATGAAGGACAAAAGTTTCATACTTATTTAAAATCGAATGAAGAGTGCGTACTAATGCAGCGCAAGAACTTTTTAAACCAAAAGGAACTACACAAAATTGGTATACTACTTCATCTACCATGAATGCTGTGTATTTGCGACTTTCCTTATCAAGTGGAATTAACCAAAAACTGTGTTTAAGATCTAGTTTTGTAAATACCTTTGCTCTAGTTATTCTTCCAAAAATTCCATCGATGTTCATTGGACTTTCATATTGTTTGATGGTATATTGATTAATATTTCTGGAGTCCAAACATAATCTAATCTCTCCCGAGCTCTTCCTGACACATGTGATGGCATTGATGTAGGGTGAATTGGATCTTTCTATGATACCATCCTTTAACATCTTTTCTATTTCCAAATATACTTCTTCTTTCCATTTGTATGGTATTGGATATTTTTTGACTTTAAAATTTTTAATTTCTGAATTCATTTCTAATTTATGAACATAATTTACTGCTATTTGTGCTTCTTCATTACATAATTTTGAATATTTATTAATTAAATTTTGAATCTCTTCTGTTTTACTTTCTGAACATGCACCTACATTGTAATTACTCCTATTTTCATTAATATTACTAATTTGCAACTCATTTACATACTTCAAATCGGTTTGATTTTGGTCTATAAAAGGTATTGTTTCTTTATCTATTTGAACTACTTTATTTTCATAATTTATAATCAATTTGTAATTATTCATTTCATCTATCCCTAAAATAATATCATATTGTAAATTATTAATTATTAAAAACTGCATTTTATATTGCTTATTTCCTAACATTATATCCCCCATCATAGTACTGTTAGTAACATATATTTTCTTTTTGTTAGCTCCCACTAATAATAATTTATTTAGAAATCAAAAGTCTAAGTCAATGTCACAAAGTTTTATTAAGGGTAAGCAAGTAAAGTCGTTAACAGCTACTAGTTTCGGCTTTTAGAAAAGCCATCATCAGGCTAAAATACAAACAAGTTTTACAATATAAGAATAGAAATCATAATAATAACAAGGTTCATACCTGAACTGCATATATGATACAATTGTAAATCCAGGCAGCTTACATTATACGTTAAAGCTTGTGGGTAAGATAAATGATAACGATATGACAATGAAAGAAAATTAAATTATTAACTAATTATGATATAATTTATAAATGTTAATGTTAAAATTAAATAATAGAATTAAGTTTAACTTAATTTTCTTTCATTGTCATATCGTTATCATTTATCTTACCCACAAGCTTTAACGTATAATGTAAGCTGCCTGGATTTACAATTGTATCATATATGCAGTTCAGGTATGAACCTTGTTATTATTATGTTTTCTATTCTTATATTGTAAAACTTGTTTGTATTTTAGCCTGATGATGGCTTTTCTAAAAGCCGAAACTAGTAGCTGTTAACGACTTTACTTGCTTACCCTTAATAAAACTTTGTGACATTGACTTAGACTTTTGATTTCTATATCGTAGTCACATTTGAGATATGGATGATTTACTTCATTTGATAATTTATTTGTTTTTACCACCATAATTGTATCTTTAGGTATTTGATCTACTATTCTACTACTAATTAATGTTACTTCTGACCCTGTATCTACTAAAATTTTACATGTTGTATTTTGAAAATTACCCTCTATAAATATTAAAGTGTTTTTATCTAAATCAAATTCTACTTCCCCCTTATTAATGAATTCCCTTGGATGTTCATACCTAGAATAGATAACATTAGGCACGTGGAAGCTATTTAAGCAAAATTTTAATCATTTACTGTTTCGATTTCATTTTCTTTGTGTACCATGACATTAACTTGTCTCTGGTTGTTGTTATTATTGTTCCGATTATTTTGTTGATTGTTGTCAGTAGCTGGTCTTGTATTTTCATTTCTTCTCTCTACATTATTATAATTGGTCCATTCTCTTCTGTTGTTATTTCTATTTCTGTAGTCATCTCTGTAACTTGGTCTATCTCTTCCATTAGTATTGTTGTTATTTCTGTAATTATTGTTATTTCTATATTTATTCGTTTCTTCTCTTCTATCTCTGTTGTAGTTATCGTTGTTGTTGTAATTATTCTTGTTGTTCCTATATCCATTGTTATTGTTATTCTCTCTTCTGTTCCTGTAGTCCGGTCTTTCTTGATTTCTATTATTGTTATGGTGTTCCTTATCATTCATGGTTCTTTCCAGTCTTTGTAGATAATTAGATAACCCTTCCATAGTTTTGATGTTGTGTAGTGCTATTGTTTCCATTACTTCCGTTTTAAAATGCCTCTATTTGTTGGGCATTATTGTAAACTTGCATGGCATACATGTTAAAATTCTTCCCCCTATTATAATCGAATTTCCCAAAATATAATTTTTCCCTGAAATTAGCCTGTTGTATTTCCCCCAAAAAATATTTAATAAACTGTTTTTCGAAATCATTCATGTTATTAATGGATTGTTCTTTATTACAAAACCATAACAAAGGATGTCCAACTAGCATGCTTCTAATTATTAATTTTTGATCAATTATATTTTTTACATTATTTAATTTACTTTTAATTATATTAATAAAATTTTTCGGGTGTATATTATTAACATTTTCATCAAACTTAATTCCTAGATCCTGGACATTGTTTCCATAAATAATGGTATTACCTTCTCCTATTTTTCTTTTAACTTCTTCTAATTCTGTTTCTAGTTCTCCTTTTAATTTTTCAAAACTTTCTTCTTGTTTTTCCCCATGAACTTTTAAATCTTCTATTTCTTTTTCTATAATCTCTTCAACTACTTGTATGTTTCTGCTTGTTTTCGTTATTTCATTTTCCAATTTTAAAATTTTATCATTGTTTGCTTTAATTTTCTTTTTATTTTCTTTTACTTCCATTCCTAATTCATTTTCTTTCTTCTTCAGACTTTCTATTTGTGCGTCTTGTCTATGTTCAACCTCCATTATTCTCCCAATCATTTCATTTCTAACTTCTTCTTTTGTGTCATCAATTTTTTGTTTAATTCCTTCGACTTCTTTTTTAACTTCTTTATTTTCATATTTTATTTTTCGAATTTCTTCCATTCCTATACTCATCTCAGTCGTCAAAGCAGTAAATCTTCTCTCTACATCTCAAAATTTTTTATCCAACTTCTCCTCTAAATTTTTGTTTAATTTATCGTTATTTTCTTCAATATTCTTTTTCATTTCTTCCTTAGTTGTATCTAATTTCCTATTGAAATTTTAATTCATTTCTTTGGTCTCCTTTGATTTCATTTTCATTTCTTCCTTCATTTCCATTAAAAACTTCAATATTTCATCTTGTCCATCATTTCTTTCTGCACTCTTGGTTTCCTGTACCTTTTGTTGTCTTGGTTCATGTTGTTCTTTTTCTTTTTCTACTGTCTCTTGTCCTTGCTCTGGTACAAAATCTCCAGCACCTCTGTCTCTTTCTTCATTATCAGGTGTTTCCATCTCAGCTCTTTCTGTCTGATCCAATACTTCTCCTTCTTTGACTTCTCCTAACTTCTTTCCATCTCTAAGAATCATCTTCTTGTCTGCCATGTTGTCGTTAGTGAGTTTATGAATTTATTAAGATATTATTATTGTTATTTATTTATTTTATTATTTTCAATGTTATTTTTGCGAGCCCCACGTTGGTTGCGACAATTAAATAAGATTTATTTAGGGCTGAATTTTATATTTAATTTCTGTAGTTTATTAATTTATCAATAACCCCTCGTCGGTTCTATCAATTTTTAATGATTTACTTAGTTTGATTTTGTTATTTTATAATCTTTCTTAGATATTAATAATTTGTACTGATATAATGTTCTATATGATTTTATACTTATTAAATTGGCTTATTTTGTAGTTTTAATAATATTATTCATAATTCTTATATGTTTTATCTGATGTTTTAGTTGAGTTTTATAATTGAATATTATTTAATTTTATATAAAGTTTACTTTTTCTTTTGTATTTCTCTATGGTTGGGCGCCTTATCAAAATTTTAAACTATCTCAGTGTACTTAATTTAAAATTGAAATTTAAGATCTGACTCTTATCTTGGGTAGGATTCAAATTAAAATAAATATTTAAATATTATAACACAATGAATTTAATAACAAATGTTTTTCAAAGAACTCATACAAGTAAAATAAAAACACTATCAATTGGTTTCCATATGCTTATTACAATGAAATTTATGAATATCCTGATATGATGAAAATGGAGATGATATAAAAAAAAATAAATTACAATTACAACAAAATAAAAAGAAAAATATAAATCCTTAACTATCGGACGTACCTTGTATCACAGAATCTTTTCAAATATTGTCCTCGTCATGCGCAACGCAACGAACACTGAGATCGGCCTTAACTTCGTTTACTCTCGGAAATGGAACAGCATACCCAAAAAGACAAGATATCTACCACTCTTTCGATGTATCAATGAAGCTTCAATTCAATCTCATAAATTCTATTGGAATCCGTCTTTGTTTTGTCCTATTTATTACTTTGGTAAGTAATTTAATAATGTTAGAATACTTTTATGCGTGTATTTTTAATATTACATGTATTAATTTAACATGAACTGATTTTGATTGATGCAAACTTTTTTTTAGTAATTAATTAAAACATACGATGTTAATGAAGCTGCTACCAGAGTGATAAGAGAGTGAATCATCGATTTCTTGGCCTTTTTATGGGCTTCCAGGGAAATGACAAATATGACATAAAAAACGGAATTCAATTGTTCGTTATTTACAAAAGTTAACCAAATTTTTCGAATATCAAGGTATTAAATTTACAATTCTAATATTATCTTTGATAACTTACAGTGAGATCTCATTCTTATATTTACTAAAAATCCATTTATATAATTTTTAATTGACTTCTTCCTATGAAATTTTGGATTTGAAATAGACAAATTTCTTGAGCTGTCAATTTATTCTAGACTTTAAAAATTTGAATTAAAACTGTCAATTGTACTTAAAATTACTATAAATCCATTAAACTAGTCCTATTTTAACCGATAACTACTACTTTAAACTCTAAAAACTAAAATTTAAATTTTTTAAGGGATTCTATTATTTGTATTACTTACACATTATATAAGATGAGATTCTCTGTGTTATCAAGGACTCACAGCTTAAAATTTATATAAAAAACTTATTTAATTATCCTACATACATTTTTGTTACATAAAATGTCCTTTATTAATGTTTATAAACTAAGTTTTTCAATAGTCATTTCACTATCTAAGTGTTCTATCATAAGTTTGTTTAAGTCCAGCACTTTAGATATGATGTAATATAAGAAAAGACTACTCTTCTATTCAAGTTATCTTTATTGATTGATTTTGTTAATTCGCACGTCAAATTACAATAATAAAAATGCATACGCTGAATTAGCTGAATTAGCAAAACAATACATTATATTTCAATATTAATTAAAAACTAGGTTACCAATGTTTATACAGTATTAAATTACACAATAACTAAAAATATACTAAGTGATATAATTTATCCGTTACACCTCCCTTTCCTAGAGAAAGACCTTCACTATGGCCACTTATGAAGGGCTTTCTTGTGCAAAAATATAGACAAAGAAAACATTCTAGTATAATAACGATAGAACAAACATTAAACTTGGTTAAGGAGAAATTATATACTTAGATAATGAAATTATCTTAATTACCTAAATTACCCAAAATTAACATAAACCTAAAGAACAAGAGAGAGAAGGGAAAAAAATACATATATATAACCGAATATAAAAGGATATATGTATATATATATATATATTGTAATGATTAATTATTAAAATTAAAAATAACTTACCAAATTAAGGTATAAGATAATGATAAGTAAAAATTAGAACAAAAACTACAAATAATAAAAAAATTATAAAAACAAATATATTTTTTATATAAATAATAAATGTAATAAGTGTAATTTATTACATTATATATGTGTCCAATTGGAAAATGTTGCACGTTTAACTTAAATTATTACTATTTCTATCACTACATATTTAATATTCATTGTTTTCATGTTACATATGTTTTAACGCGATTTTTGTGTACTGTCACTTCTTTGCCTTTATTATTTTTAATGGTACAATTTGGATCGCTTACTGAGACAACTGAAAATGGTCCCCCAAACCACGAATCAAGTTTTTGACGACCTTCATTATTTAGTAATACGAGATCTCCTGGCTTAATTGTTAAATGTTTTGAGTTTAGGTCCCATTGAGTTTTCCGAGCTTTCTTTGCTGCTTCAAGAAATTCTTTAGCTCTATTTTGTGCGAATTGTAACCTATATCTAACTTCTTGCTCATAAGCATCAACATTATAGAGTGGATCTATGTGAGCATCACTTAACGTTCCCGATAAATCAGCTTTTTTCCCAAATACTAATTCGAACGGTGTATAATTGTGGTAAGTACTGGGTGTTGTATTATAACAAAATGCAAAATATTGTGTCCACACGTCCCAATCGGTAAGTGCGTTGTTCACATACATTCTCACAAATTCGTTTAATACGCGATGGTTGCGTTCACAGCCTCCGATACTTTGACTATGATAAGCTGTAGATGTACTATGTTCAATATTTAATAGTTTTGCAAGGTTTTGGAAAAGTTCATTCTTATATTCGGTACCTAGATCTGTCCTGATTTGCTTCATCGGACCGTAAATAAGAACAAAATTTTCGAAAATTGCTTTAGCCACTGTGATAGCTTCTTTATTAGGAATTGGTTTAATAATAACGTACTTAGTTAATTCGCATTGAATTGTTACAGCATAGATATTACCAGCATCAGATTTTTGAAAAGGACCTATTGTATCTATACAAACTATATAAAAAGCTTTTAGTGGGGAGGGTGTTAAAACAAGTGGTTCCGTATGCTTGAATGATGCTTTATAAACTTGGCATTTATTACATTTTTTACAAAAATTGGCAACATCTCGCGACATGTGTTTCCATCAATAAAATGCTTTAATTTTTTTGAGAAGTCTTTTTGACCAGCATGACCTCCGTAGAGAGGATCATTATGGAATTTTTCAATCAGACGCTCTTTTTATCCCTATCTGTAATTAATACTGGAGGGTTACAAAGTATAATAGTCACATTTTTAAGTATTTTATTCCCTATATTTTTAAATTCATTAGCAGTGCACTGGCTAAATAATTTATCATTTAAATTTAATCTTAACTTAGGAAACTTATAATCACCAGCCAATTTTTCTAGCTGAGATAATATTTGCTCTAATGCAAAATTATCTTTAATGATTGAAAGTTTGCTTTGAGCGCTCATTTTTCTTTCGTGACTTATAGTTATATTAATGTATGTGGGATAAATATTAAATTTTACTAAAGGTAATTTTAAAGCGTCTGCGTTATCTAGAGTTTCAATTACTCTAAGACTGGGTGTAAATTTTTCTTTAGTTGGCGTTTCGTCTTTACTTATATTTTCTAATTTTTTTGACTTTGACCGGGTCGTGACAAAAATTGAATTTGCGTTTGTATGAATTTCTTTTAAATGTTCTATGTTTACCCTTGATAGTGCATCTGCAGTGACATTGTCTTTACCCTTAATGTATTCTATATCAAAGTTAAACTCTTCTAAGTCTAGACGCATTCTAGTGAGCTTTGAATTAGGATCTTTCATTGAAAATAAATAAACAAGTGGTCTGTGATCTGATTTGACTAAGAATTTTTGTCCATATAAATAACAACGGAAGTATTTTATAGCCCAATGAATTGCTGTTAATTCTTTTAGAATAGTAACTTTATAAAAATATTTTTTACAAATTTCTTTTTCTAAACTATCTAAAGAACTCCAAGAATTTGCAAGATTAGAAGTAAACTCATTAAACAAACTAACCAGTTGATCTCGGATTTCGTGTCGTATTGATTCGGTCCTAGGTACTTGTTTTTTAATTGCCCTTTTGGCCTGACCCGATATATCCTCCGTTAATTGTATAAGAAGTACATTTAAAGTTTCATGGGAGGCCTGCATGAGAAATTGTAACCATACCAAAAAAAAAATCTAATATACGCTAATAATATGCATTAAAATTAAGTGTTGATAAGGCAGAGAAATGTATTAGTACAACAAAAAAAACAAAAACTTACGATTTCAAGCTACACCTCATCACTGCACTACCTTTCACTTTCACTTCTATTTTCATTGTTTCTTAGCTCACTATTTGTCGGCTCCTCTCAGTTGGGGTGCTCCTTGGGATTCTATGCAGCCGTATTTACGTTTCCCATGGATACTGCTTCAGCTAGGTCTCTGCGAACTTGCTTCCTAACTGCTTTTTATACCCTCTGCAGAACTTCAAACTTACGCTAATGACCAGAAAAACGAGAATCAGATACAGTATAACTTTCACATCTTTGGTTACGTTGTACTCTGTCTCTTGTACAATGAAATTCGAGTTCACAACTCCGTTTTCCTGAACTTTTTGCTCCGTAGATTTTGTTTGTCCCATCTTAACATTAATAACTGTTTATCTTAACATTAATAAATGTTTATTGGCTGTTTATCCTTATTTCTTTTCCTTTCCTTAACTGACCGAAGAAAAACCAAAAAACTTTGGCAGGATCGCCATGTAATATAAGAAAAGACTACTCTTCTATTCAAGTTATCTTTATTGATTGATTTTGTTAATTCGCACGTCAAATTACAATAATAAAAATGCATACGCTGAATTAGCTGAATTAGCAAAACAATACATTATATTTCAATATTAATTAAAAACTAGGTTACCAATGTTTATACAGTATTAAATTACACAATAACTAAAAATATACTAAGTGATATAATTTATCCGTTACAATGAGGATTAGTTCACTATATTTCACTATATTTATTATATGTTTTTAATTGTTCTTTTGGTTTTTTTTAGGTACTCATGATCTATTGGAATACTTATTTGTTCAATATCGAAGACTACAATTGGTCTCCCTATACTTTTGTAAGTACTTCCTTTTTATAATACTAATTTAAATACTTAACTACATAAAATTACATGTTTATTTATTAAACATATGAAAACTATTAATAGTTTTGATTTTTATTTCCTTTTTTATTGTTTTAGATTATAAATTTGATTTTGAAAAGAAAACTAGGTCAATGGTGAATTGTTATATGAATTTGCACTTATTATGAATTGGAAATATTTGATTGTGATAAAATAACAAACTATGGATCCTGTCCAAGATAAGTGTGTCAAGTACATTATTTGTTTATTTGAATGTTTGTCTGTGAAAATTATAAAATTGAAAACTTTAGATGTAATAAAGAAAAAGTAACTGCTGATTCGATGAAACTTATTAAAATATCCTTTTAATATAAATTATTCAGGTAAGTTTTACTTCTTAAATTTTTAACTCTATGATATATCAGGGGGGACATGTCGAGACCTGCGAAAAAAATTACAGAAGCCTTTACTCACAATTTTTCAAATATTTACTCAACAAAACAAGTCAATTACAACCTGAAATTGAAAGACTAATTCATGCTTGGATATTCCGTATATTAATGAAGAAGACATATTAAAAGCGAGAAAAAATTAAAACCTAAAAAATTGTCAGGTCCCGACATGATCCCACCTTATATATTTAAAGGACTTTTAAAGGAGTTTTTCTCCAAGCCCATTAAAATAATATTTAATTTAATTTTAAAAACTGTAATAATATACGTTGAGCGTCAATTTGTGATACGATTTAAGGGGGGGGGGGATGGTTAAAGTTAATTCGTTGAAAAAGTTATGTTTTTATGAATTTTTTGTGAGGAACCAGTTGAAATTTATTTATTAAATCCAATGATACATTGAAGTATAACATTTGAAGAATGTTCTGTAAAATTTTCACAAAAAAATATTAGCAAATACGGTAATGGCAGCAAGTATTCCGACGTGCCTCGAAAAAAAGAAGAGTTGCGGTGGACATCGCAACTTGGTGCTGGATCATCTGAAATCAAAAAATCAAAGTTAATTCGTTAGATAACAGTTTTCCCCAGGAGGTGACGTGGGGGTTCTTCGAAATTTAAATTTTTCACTTTTTGGAGTACTTTGAAACGGGATTTTTCGTGAAAAAAGCCCCCTAATTTGTTATTGTAAAATAACAATTATCAACAAGTTTGAAAAGAACTTTTCGTCAGGGCCTCTTAAATGATGGAAAGAAATAGTGTTCAAAATTTCAAAACGATCGGTGCAGTAGTTTTAAAGTTATAATGTCCACCGGCTTTAAAAAAGTGACTTGTGGGAAAAACGCTTTAAAGTTTTGAACACTAAAAAATCTTGTATAAAACGTTTATAAGCAAATTTTATCGGATTACCTCACACTGAATCATCAATGCCAGGTCCATAAAGGATGTTGCTATCATCCATGATGTCTAAAGCATCTGTTTGCGCCTGTCTACGAAGAATCCTGTCTTCTTTAGTTTGTCTCTAAGCTTCCTGATCGGCTCGGCTTATACGTATGGAGTCAGTTGATAGCGCCCAGTCATGAGCACTTGGTCCGCTACTAATTCCCATGCCTTCCATGAATGTTAGTAAAGCAACAGAACCTTCATTGAAGACACTGGCTGCCACATAAGCTGCAATTTCAACGATGACAGAGGTTCCGCTCAAGTGCTTTGGCGAGATTTTCCAAATAAGTTGTTTCAAGCTCTCATTGTTGTTCTGCGTGAAGCATCTTTGCTCAGATATATAGTATATAGTATACAAAATATAAAGTATAGGCATAAGGACGTTTGTATTTAAGTCGGAATTTCTATGAATAGAACTGGGGGGAAAGAAAAAGTATAGTAGAGAGCTAAACATCTGCCAGGCAACAATAGAGCGCTCAAGTCGATTGGGGATTAAAATCCGACAGGTATAAGAATATTCGTAACTTGGTCAATTTTACTCTGATCCACTTGAAATTTTTAGACAATATTCTTAAAGTATTAAGCATTCATTTAAAAAAAATTTAAAAAAAAGCAAAAAAAATTAAATACTTTACACCCCCCCCCTTAAATGTTGAGAGTGAATTTATAAAAATATTTGGTCAACTTTTAATAAATAACAATATCCAAAAAAACGTAATTTACAATAAAACAACTATTAATCTTAATTTCGTCTTTAATTAGATATTTCAATAAATAACAAAATATATCAATGTTTATCACAGCAAAAATTATTATAGTTAAATACCTCGGAAAGTTGTTTTAAATTGGGTGATTTAAATGATTTTAATGATTTAAATGACAGAAACCTAACCTAACCAGAAAAACTTTCTATGAAAAAAAATGAAATGAAAATGTACCAATCGATAAAAGATAAATAGATTTCCTTGGGGCTAATATGATAATAAGTTACAAAAAAAATAATCCGCAAACAGTTCTTTAAAACGACTTATTCTAATACAGTTGTAACGATATAGATAAATATAAATTGAAACGAAAAAAAAAATACGTGAACAGTAAACTTGATATAACAATAAAACTTATCTTTTAGTACCAGTTGACGGGAGATTTTTCGCTGTACCTTGGGGTCGCTACGGCACTGTCTAGGTGGTTCAAAATGTCTATGGATGATTAAAAGTTGAGGGATGATCAATTCTTAGAGATGATCAAGTTAAAGATGTTCAATTTATTAAAAGACTGTAGACTTTGTACACATACTAAAAATGTAGGTGAATGGGAAAATGTATTTTGAATAAAAAACTTTAAAGTTTTTTAATAAGTGTGTATTAAATGCGCTTTCGGCTTACAAAGCCATTATCAGAGTTTCTCCTAAAGTATATTTTGTAATGTTAAGAAAAATAAAGTAAGTATATTGTTGTTAAACATACGTCAAAAAAGATAAAAACCACTAAGAAGAAATGTATAAAACGTACAAAACATCATAGAAATCAGACAAACCAACACAAATAAAAAAGCAAAAACTAACAAATTACAAGAATAGGTGGACACAACAATGCAAAAAATTAAATTAACCATCCTAAATAGGATGTATAAACAATAAAATCAAACCGGAATTATAACTAAAACTACACACACTTACTACAATTAAGATTAAAGTTGTAAAATAGATTGTAAAATGAAATTAAATCAAAGCTAAAATTGATAGAAATTGATAAGAATGACCGCATTTGGATTATGACCTAACTGTCCCAGAAAAATTTAAATAACGGTTTGAATTTAGTATTTAGATTGCGTGTTGCAACAGTAACTAGGATTAGCTTTAAGCTCTCTCAAAATTTCCAGATCCTCCAACAAGTAAATTTTCACAAAATTATTAGCTGGTATACTGTGTAACAATTTACTATTTTTGGTTGGCGAAATCTGATGGTTGTTGAATTTGATATGATGTCCGAAACGAGATTTATCTGTTCTGGAAAGATGTTCTTTAATGCGGGTATCTAAGGGTCTAGTTGTTCTACCCACGTATGACGCAGAGCAATCAGCACAATTTAGTTAATAAATGCCACTCTTAGACAATTTATTAAGTTTATCTTTGGTTGTGGAAAGAGAAGATTTTATTTTATTTTTAAATTAGGTACGTATTCCTCAAGAATATAAGAAATATTATGAGAAATACGACCCAAATAAGGTAAAGACGTAAAGGTAGTGTCAGCTGACAAGCTGTGATGTTCTGAACCATAAGCTAATTTCTTTAGTTTTGAATATTTAATTTTACGAATAGCTGTTCGAACCGTGCTAACAGGAAAACCATTTGCAGTCGCCAACTGACTGAGTATTTTTACTCAATAACCTATGTATACAGGAATGTAGAGCAGACATTCTGTAATGATAAGGGTGATTTGAGTTGTGAGGAATTAAATGATCGGTGGTAGTCGGTTTACGATAAATGGAAAAGCTGATAAGCTGATAAGATTAGACATATCGGTCTGTACTTGTCCTCCTCAGGGTTACCCTTGTCCTACTCAGGGCAACCTTAATAGTTTCGGTTCTAATGCCATCAGGGCCCGGGGATTTTCCCAGCTTCATCTCAGAACCCGCTTTTCTGAGTTCATTAATGGTGATCAGATCCACAGTTGGAGTTCTGGAATGTTCCGTATGACTATCCAGACAGGTTGGAAATAACTGCTCTAAAATTTTTTTCCTCTTTTCTTCGGGCTACACCGGTTCTTTAGGTAATTAGTGGCTATCTTGTAACCTTTCCCCCATACATCGTTTTCAACTTCATCGCAAATCTTCTTCTATCCCTCTCTTTTTGCCTTGTTTATTACCCTTTTATAGTTTTTTTGTGCCACCTTATACGCATTTTCGAGTATTTCCAGTTCTCCAGCACCTATATTCTTTCCTCTCTCCCTTGTGAGAGTCCTTCTAGCCGAATTTGTAGCTTTCCTACTTTCTTCAATCTCGGTATTCCACCAATACGGTTGAGATTTTTTGTCCTGTTCTTTCTTACTACAGCTTGCGAAATATTGAGAGGTCTTTAAGGCCTGTACTAGAGTTTGAACACTGCCCTGGATATTATGCCTAAGGATTTCCATGGTATCTCTCATCTCTTTATCTGTAGTAATTTCATGATTTGTCGGACACCTCTTTCTAATACCTTTGACGACTAAGTCAAAGACTATGAATCTATGATAGCTCAACGATTCTTCATCAGAAACATTCCATTTATTTAGCTTACTTGATAGCTTGGAGTTTAATAGCGAGCCATTCCTCTAAATAATTTCCCCTCTTATCTTCCACGTTCGGACTCCAGATGAGGAACTTCGCGTTGAAGTCTCCAACTATTGCTACTTCTTTATTAATCTCGTTTCTGGCGTCTGTCATAATTTCATCTACTTTATTTTCGAAGTTTCTAAGAGGAATATTAGGAGATATATAGCAGTTATAGATTACCGTGTTGCCAATTATGAGTTTAACGCCATCTTCAATGCTGCGGTGACCCGTGATATTCAGGCTCCTGTTTCTGATGTATGTTGCTACCGTTTTGCTATCATTACATATATATCTGTTCTTAGTAGTTATATTTATATTCGGTTCTTGATAAAGGACAAGATCAGCTTTTATTCTGTCCGCCATCGCCTCGGCAGCATCGTGTGCTCTTCTCGACCTCCCCACATTAATTTGTAGTATAGTTAACATTATTGTTGACTAAACACACTCCGTGTGCTGTCTCTTCTTACACTTCGTATACTATCTCTTCTTACAGCTCGATTTCTAATTTCGACATTCACCATTGCCCTATATATGGGGCAACTCGTACCGTCAGCTCGATGCCCGGCTTTATTGCACTTAGTGCAAACAGCTTCATTCTTGTCGTCTTTGCTCTGATGGTCATTTTCTCCGCACTTAAAGCAGTCTTTCGACCGATCCTCTCCCTTACAGTCCGTCGTACGGTGGCCAAACTCTAAGCATCTGAAGCAACATAGCATACTAACCCTTTTCCTCACTTTGCAGACGGTCCATCCAGAATCTACTAGTCGTCTGGCCTCTGCCTTTCCTAGTGAAATCAGAGCATTTTGATTCCCGCCCCTGTTAGGTTTCAAGGAAACTACTTCGACGCCTATTCCCTTTGTGGAATTACATTGTTGTGCTATGGCATCAAGAATGTCATTTTTCGTCTAATCAGCTTCAATGCGGCAACGTGTATTATAGAGTTTTGGTTAACAAATTCCACCTTCGTGTCCCCACCATTTATAATCGCCTCTCTCAATGATTTGGCATAATCCTTTCCCCCCCGTACCTCTAATAGTAGGTCACCTTTTACTGTTTTTTTAATATTTTTTACTTGAACTCCTAGTTCCTTAATATTCACTTTCTGTTTAATTCCGCGCAAAGCCTCCGCATAGTCCTTTCCTTCTGTCCTGATGTGTAGACGTATACCATAGTATTAGTGCCATGAAACACAGTGTCCGTCATTTTCCTTAACATCTCAAACGGTAAATCCCTAAGGTAGTGGAGAGCCAATATCTTATCTTCTTTTGTTTCCCCCTTTAACATTAATAACTTTTCCCACAGATCTTTTTTTGTTCCCTGTAACTGTATCCTGACTATTTTCTTGCGGATAGGCTGCTTTGATATAATTCTGATTTCTTGTTCTATTACCTCCAGGTCTTCGTTTAATCCTTCTAATTCCGCATATGTGTCTTTATATATTCTTTGTACGCCAATCTCCATTTTTGGATCATCTTTCTCAACAAAGACAGTTTTAACTATCGACCTGCTCTTACAGGATTTCCAATAAGTACCTTTGTGTTCGTAAATACTTTTCCATCCCAGTTTCTGCCTTCAATATGCGAAAAAGATTCAAAATCCGTTTCCCTGTCTAGGGTTGTGACTGGCTCATTTTGCGTCCAGGGGGGTATTTGTGTCGACATGTCCTTCGTATTAGCACCGGTTTGCGTCTCATAATCGGTTTGCGTCTCAATATCTATACCCATTTTTCCGTCTCTATATATTTTTGCTTATTTAGCCATTCTTTGATGCTGTGTCTCTTGTAAACGTCTACGTTTCTTTTCATTCTGTCAGCCAGTTCTTTGATTCCTTTCTAACCTAACCTAACCTAACCTAACCTAACTTTTTTTTTGTGGATTGAAAAAATCTGCTTTCAGCCGGTGTTTGGGCTTACTTCAGATACCTTCCGATCCGAGGACCAGAAGGTTATGTGGGGATGGTGGCCAGAAAAAATCTGCTTTCAGCCGGTGTTTGGGCTTACTTCAGATACCTTCCGATCCGAGGACCAGAAGGTTATGTGGGGATGGTGGCCAGACCCCCTAAAAAGCAATCCACATTTCTCTCACTCCGGTTAACGAGGGACCGGTCAGGTAAGGTTACCTATAGCTTCGATCCCTCATTCCATGTCTCCCTAACTTTATTTTATTTATGTCTTCTTACGCTATCCTGCTCTGGTTCTATCTTCTATCTCTTTTTTATTCATTAGTTTACATATGAAGCCATATATTTTCTCCCAGAGTTTTTTGCTATTGATTATTTCCCTTATTATCATTCCGGGTACCGGAAGTGGAATCCCTAGCTCCGTCCTGTGTGCACTTCATCTATCACACTCCCATATGGCATGCTCTGGGCTATTTCTCTGCACGCGACACATAAATCCGATTCGGTCTTCCCTATTCTTTTCGTGTAAGTGCCGTACGAGCCATGTCCCGTTAGAAATTGGGTAAACCAATAATCCGTGCGCCGGTGCTTACACTCCACCCATTCTATTAAATTGGGAATTAATTTTTTGGTCCACTGCGCAGTACTTTCTTCCTTGTTCCATCTCTCCTGCCATTTTTTGAGGGTTCTTTTTTTGGCCATTTTTCGAATCTCTGGCATCCCACCCACAGTATATACGAAAGACGACTCTGCAACCATGAGGTCGATAGGAGGGAAACCCGAAATTACTTGTACCGCCGCCGCTGATGTGGTGCGGTATGCCGAGACCACTCTTAATAAAGCTATCCTTTGGGCTGAGGTTAGTTTTTGCACGTACTTTTTCTTTTTTATCACCGACTTCCAGGCCGGGGCCGCGGATAAAATGGTGCTATGAATAACACCGCACAACATCCGCCTCCTCCAATACATTGGTCCCCCAACATTTGGCATCAGTTTCCTCACGGCGTTCAACTTAGTGTTTGCTTTCTCGATAGTTCGGAGCACGTGGGAACTAAAGTCTAACCCCTTTTTCAATTGCACCCCCAAAAATTTCGTTTCCTGTGCAATTTGCACTGACTGGCCTAGCAAATTTATTTGGCCCGGCGCTCCCGAGTTTCAAACCTAACCTAACCTAACCTAACCCAAACTAACCTAACCTAACCCAACCTAACCTAACCTAACCCTTTTTTTTATCTTTTTTCTTTTCTTTGCCGAGAAGGAGAAAAATGCTGTTTACGCACACCCGGTCAGTTATTCGGACCGGGTAGTGTGGGACTACAGATTTCTACTACCCACTAAAAAACTCCTTCTCGCTCCTATCGAGGAACACGCGCCCCTGTATCTAATGCCTCGTATCATTCCCTCCTTCTTGCTCTTTTATCTTTTTCCTTTGTCTCCATAATTTCCTTTGCACATTCTCTTACTGCTTCCCAGTTGCTTTTTGACTGTACCATTTTTCCCACTAAGTTTCCTTGTCTGGAGACAAGGCTGGGTAACATTAACTGCGCTGCTCGAACCACCTTGCACATTGAAAAAACGTGTGTCTGGCAATATCTACCTCGGAGCAGTACATGCATCTACCGTTTTCCCTTTTCTTGATTTTGTGCACATATTCCATGAAACATCCGTGTCCCGTTAATATTTGCGTCAGATAGTAATCGGTTCGTCGGTGCTCACACTTCGTCCACTCTCTTGCGTCTCTTATCAATTCTTTGGTCCAGCGTGCCTTGCTGTCTGTGTCCTTTTGCCACTCTTCCTGCCATTTCCCTAAGATGATTTCCCTTTGTGCGTTCTTCTCCTCCACGCTTTGGTTGTACGTCCTTCCACGTTCCTCAGCGAGCAAATGGATGGGGATAGTCCCCGCAATAACCTGTACCGCGGCCGTGGACGCCTTTCTGTACGCGCTGGTTATTCTGATTGCCGCTTTCCGTTGAACTCCTTCGTAGGCCTGGCGGTAAGTCTGGCACCGCATGGCTTCCCACCAAATCGGCGCCCCATACAACAGTATCGAGTTTACCACCCCCATCATTACTGCTCGTTTTTGGCTGCTCGGCCCGCTTATATTGAGCATGAGCCTGCTAAGTTGTGCAATTCTGCCTGCTGCCTTCTCTGCCGTTCTCCTTACGTGTTCTCCGAAAGTTCTATTGTCACTTAATGTGATCCCAAGGTACTTCATCGTGGTCTTTGTAGGTATTTCAATGCCATTTAAATGGAATTTAACCTCGGCGCGAACCTTTCTCCACCCATGTCCTCTCAATATTATGGCCTCTGACTTTTCTGGCGCAAGTTTGAGCTTGTTGTCCTTCATCCATTTGTCTATTCGTCTGAGTACCCTGTCGGTCCGGATTATCAATTTTTCGCTCGTGTCTTCTTTAACTAAGAGTGCCAGGTCGTCAGCAAAGGCGATAGTCTTAACTTTTGTGCCGAACTCATATCCAGTTTGTGATCCTTGTCAATACTGATGGTTCTGTTCTCAAAATAACTAATTAGAATATTGATGAGGTAGTCTGAAATATTTCTTCTTCTAAGCTCCGCTATAATGAGGTCCCAGGCCGCCGAGTTAAACGCGTTTTGAACGTCCAGTGCTACGACTGCTAACCATTTTGTACTTCGTTTGTTGGCTTCCTGTTTCACAACGTCTAGCGCGTCGATCGTTGATCGCCCTTTGGTGAACCCAAATTGATTTGGCGATAGCCCACTTTTCTCATTGATCTCCTTTACTAGCCTTTCTTTGATTAAGAATTCATAGACTTTCCCAGCAACATCGAGCAGGCACAGCGGTCGATAGGAATCAACTTGTTCGAGGGGTTTATCCTTTTTTGGTATCAGCCTAAGCCGTGCATTCTTCCATATATCCGGGAACGTTTGCATGCGTAGGGCCGTGTTCATCAGCTCTCTTAGTATATCCGGGCTTTTTTGCCCTATCTCTTTTATGGTTTCAGGCGGTAACCTGTCGGGGCCAAATGCTTTTCCCGTTTTGATGTTTGAGACCGCTGCAGTTATTTCGCCCATCGTGAATGGCTCTGGGGTTTCGCATTCTCTTTTTGTTTCATTAACCTGTGCCCCGTTCGCTGGAAATAAGTGCCTGGCAATCTCCATCTTCCTCTCTTCAGTCATCTCGTATGGTGTACTGATTGTTAGTTGCCCCGTTGCTATCTTATATCCGGTACCCCAAACATCTTCTTCCAACCTTTCTATAATGTGTCGCCATTGTTTCCGTTTTGCCTGTTTGATTAGATCTTTCAGATGTTTCTTGAGTCTTTTTAATGCATCGCCCAATGTCTCTCTATCCTCCGCATCTATAGCTCTTGTATACCACCTTCTCGCCTTAACGCATTCCTTCCTGGCTCTATCTATATTGTCGTTCCACCAGTACTGGTTAACCCTGACATTTCCGTCTGTCTTAGCCATGTTGTTTATATATGCCTTCTTTATTATGCCCATTTTCTCCTTGATGTTGCCGTCCGTCGTACTGTTCCACATAATGTTCAGGGTATTTATGAAGTTTGTCATGTCCACAGCATATTTGGTTTTATTTGTTGGTTTTTGTTTGTTTTTTCTTGCCAGCGCATATGTTATGTAGCTGTGTTCTGTAAGGACGTTTTTATCGTCATGTACTGTCCATTGTGTTGTTCTTCTGGCCATTTTCTTCGACGCCACCGTGATGTCTATCCCGGACCTGCTGTTTCTTCGTACAAAAGTAGGCTTAACGCCGTCATTTAGCACCTCCCAGTCGAGGGTTGCCAACCACTCAGCTATGTGTGCTCCCCTTCGGTCCTCCAGAGGTGAACCCCAAAGTGAGCTTTTTGCGTTTGCATCGCCGGCCAAGATCACGTCTCCTTTTAGCCCCCTGCAGTATTTCATTATCTCGTCGATCTTTTGATTAAATTCCTCCAGCGGTATGTTGGGCGATATGTATAGGGCCACCATATGTGCGTCGCCAAGATCCACGTGAATGTAGCCATTTTTTGCCGTTGTCTTCTTTACTGTAATTTTCCTGTTTTTAATGAGTATGGCTACGTCTCCGTTAAGATCCTTTAGCCGTTTGGCTTTTTTGATTTCTTTCTTATTAGGTTCGCCAATAATTGCCTGTTAAATTAATTCCTCTGTTAAATACTGTTCCATTAAGTCATGGGCATCTTTCATTCTTCCGAGGTTTGCTTGTAGTATTTTTGCCATTAAGTATGTAGTTGTATATGGGACGTTTACAAACAAGTAATGTATAAATCTATGTAAATATAAATTAAGATAAAACCGTAAATTTACTCTTAAGTTGTGTATAAGTAGAACTTCTTTTGGTCTATTTCTATCCTACTATCTTCGTTAGGACAGAGCTTGGCGAGGCTATTGGCCCCTGTTGCCCCTCCTTGTTTTCTTTAGCTTCTCCCGCGTCGTCTGCAAATACGTCCTTCATAGGGTTTGTAATGCCTTGTACAGTTTCTTCTACTACGCTTGGACCGGCTATTTCTTGTGCCTCATCTGTCATTGTTTTCCTGGTAGCAAAGCGTTTTATCTTTTTGCCTTCTTTTCTCGCGTTTTTTAGGGCTTCTTTAAACGCTTGGCATTGTAGGGTCCCTACCCTGTGACCATTAACGTTGCATATGGGACAAGATTCTTCCTTAGCGCAGTTCTTTGCAGTGTGGTCCGCCTGCCCGCACTTATAGCAGGCTTTTGTCCTGTCTGGCCCATTGCATCTGGCTGTTTTGTGATCATAGGCCCAGCACCTATTGCATCTGGGGACACTTATCCTCCTCTCCATCCTACAGTTGACTAGACCCACGCTTATAAAATTTCTGTCAAGTAATGCCGCGGCGTCGTCTTTTGGCAGGGTTAATGTAGCTGCCATCTGTTGGCCTGTCATGGGCCGTAGCTGGCTTAGCTTAAAGGTTTCTTCCTTCCATTTACCGATGGCCGCCTTCAGAGCTTGTTTTAATTCTTCCTGGGTACAGTCCGCTTCCATTCCTCTTATATGTATTGATTCTGCGGGCGACTCTCCCGTCTGCCTAACCCTCAGCCCATCCGGTGCATCCTTAAAGGCTTTCATGATCTCACTTACCGACTTTTGGTCTTTGTCCATCACTATTAGAAGCTTTCCATCCCGTGTACTTTTTAAGTTTCTTATAGCCCCCCTGGCTTCCTTGTCCCCAACTACGTTTTTAAGATGGTTTCAACGATTTTTTGCAGTGTTTCGTTTGGGAGCCCGGTGATATGGTGTATAGCCACCCTTCTGTCTTCTTTTGTTTCATCCCTGAGCAGGATCAATTTATCCCAGATGTCTTCCCGTTTACCATTGTGTATTATTTTTATTATTTTATTTGTCTTTTGTCTCCCAGGACCCCTGGATCTAATTTCTGTCTGCTGTTCTATAACTTCAATTTTCCCTTGTAAATCAGCAAGGTCTGGATACCTATCTTTATATAGTTTCTGAATACTAGCCGCCATTTCAGGGTCACTTGGTTCTACCAGTATCACTCGCACCATGTCCGCCGAATTTGTTAAGGGATTCCCAATTACTATTCTAGAGTTAGTATAGAGTTCGTTATCCCATATGCTGTTCTCTATACCTTTGAAATCTTCGTAATTTTGTGTACTTTCTAAAGTAAGTAAGGTGTTTCTCGTTGTATGCCATGCGGGAGTCTGCGTGGACATCTCCCTCGTGGCTACCCTTGTTACCTGTGCCTCCTGGCTACTCTTGTTAGTTCTAGCCTCCTCTTTATCAGTTTGCGCACCTATTTCCTCCCTGTTCCTTTCAGTCTCCACTTTTAGTCTCTTGACTATCTCCGCAAGATTCTTAACTTTTTCTTTAATTTCCTTCTTAGTGTTTACGTTTTCCACGACTAGTTTTCCTAATTCTTAGGCTACCTCCTCCAAGCGCTGCATATATTCCTTCGCCGTCCTCTTTTTATTTTTGTGCTGCGTCAATGCCACTTTTATCTTTTTCCCGTTCACTTCGTCATCCGCCTCCGCCTCCTCCGATCTGGCTCTACTTTTCTTCTTATTTTTCTCATCCTCGTTCAATGTTTTAATTTCCTCCGGTTTCTTCCTGTCTTTTTCCTTAGTTTTCTCATCGTCGACCGATATCGTTGTTAGATCCACCGCCTCGAAATGCTCTGCGGTCAAAGTAAAGCTTTGACTCGCCGCTAGTTCTTCGTCAATAAGGCCCTCTGCCGAGCTTGGGGTCCTACCTCCGCTTGGGCTAAAAAACTCTTCTTCCAGGCCCTCCGAATTGTCTGGAGTTGAGTCCGGGATTTTAAGCTTTACTGTTGGAGACCTTTGTATCTTGCTCTTCCTACTAAATATTTCTTTTTCTTCTACCTGAGTCCCTTGTTCTATTTCTTTCCGTTTTGCCTCTAAATCTTCTTGTTTTGTTTCTATTTGCTTTTTTGATTGTAATTCGCTCATATTGATCCCACGAGTAGCTAGGGATTTCTTCCGTCCGCCACCGCAGAGCCCCGCTTCCGGTGGTAAGGCTTCTTACTCCGGGAGGTCGCCAGGTGTCCCGGGGGCTCCTTTCGTGACCAACTCCGCATGGCCATGCACCCTTCGGCAAGGGTCGCGTGACACCTTGGGTTGCGGGTTATTTTTCTGTCAGGGTTTTCCTTCCCTTAGCCAATGTACTCCCGTTATTTAAAGGCGCCGGAGACCCGCCTTTCACCCTCCCCCGTTGGCTGCAGGACGCATGTCTACGCCCCACATTACCAGGGTCCACCACGAGGAGGTGGGGGTAGGATTACATAGATAAGACGTAATTGTAACACAAATATATTAAGTTATTGTAAAGATCAGCATGATATAGTTTTTTCCTGGTTTTTCTATATCATTGCACAGTTATACTGATCTTAGAGGGAAGTACATCCAGAATAATCCCTTAGGGCTCATAACATCTAGGCTTTAATATTGTTATGTCTTATTACTTCCATACTTGGTCTAGCCTTATAACTACCTAATAAACATCAGGTACCTAGCTACAAATAAACAAAATGTAACTTCAATATGTCAATCTGACGATGCTAAGTCTAGCGAAACGGCTGTCATTATAGTTAAGAAAGCAATTTTTTAAATAAATATTGGAAGTTTTGGTAAAACGAAGAGTTTTTCATTATTCTTAATAAGATGGACTTCCAAAAAGTAAGGGTTAGTACAATCAATTTAAATACTTAATAATTATTTAGATTGGGGAGTCGGAAATAATTCTAAGTCCGATATTGGAATTCTGCGCAAGTCGTTAGATAGGAGTGAGAGATCCGTTGAATACATAAATCCGTAGATCATTAGAGAGGTCAGTTAGCTACCAGCCGTTTATAGTGCCGCCACGAACAACTACTGCTCCGTTTTGGTAAGAAAAGCTTTATTATAGATTTGTAGAGTTTCAGGTTCTATTCTGCCGACCGAATTCTTCATATACACAAACGTAAGTCCGTATTCCGAGTAAGATATCTTAGGTGAGGTACTTTTGCCCTTGCTATCCCGCTGATAAGGAAGGCCGAGTGCCGGGTAGGTATCACAGGTACTCCGGCAGTTTAGTAATCTTATTATTTTGCGTCGGAGACACTAGGTGGGTATCACGAGTGTCTCCAACGGTAGTATACCCTTATCAGCCCGCTAGTAAGGAAGGCGGAGTGCCGGGTGGGCATCACAGGTACTCCGGGCGTTTAGTCATTTTCCGTTTTCCCTTGTTATCCCGCTGATAAGGAAGGCGGAGTGCCGGGTGGGTACTCCGGTACTCCGGTAGTTGCGTAATAGTTTTTGTGCGTTGGAGACACTAGGTGGGTATCACGAGGGTCTCCGACGGTAGTTATACCTTTAGAAAAAGTTTTAGTTAAAAAAAAAGTGTTACACTTTTTTTACCGAAGTAGGGAGGGTGTGTAACGAAGTTACTTAAATTATGTTTAGTTCCGTATATTCCAACGACTCCGCACTGTATTATTTATTAAAATAAAACCGGATTTTGTTGAAACGACGCGCAACTGCTAATTAGTTAAGTAGAGGGGATACGGTTGGGTTAAACGGATTGAAAAGAGAAACATTTTTGGGAAGTCGATCGCCAGCCGTCTAAGAGGTAAACACGTACGCTCCGAGAAAACCGTCAGAAGTGGGAGAACCGATAGCTAGCTAGGAATTTCAGAACAGTTAGCAAGGCAGTTGATCGACACGAAATAGTGCCACCACGTGCAGTCCTGAGCCGCATTAAGGAGAACCGGTAAGAAATACTTACGCGCAGTTGCGCGTCGTTTCAACAAAATCCGGTTTTATTTTAATAAATAATACAGTGGTACTGGTTAATTAAGAAAATAACTAAACAACCAAAAAAACCCTATCAGGTGCCTACCCCCGGAATCGATCGAACCCTTGTTATTAGGGGGTAGGTACGCCTCTTACAAACAAAACTAAATTTTACGGTAGTCTTCGGGAAGAAAACTGCCGTCCTTATCTTCTTGGATCGAAGGGGTGCTGACAGCCGCAATCGGGGCAAGCGATGTGCCGTTCTGGGTATGGGCATTGGCATCGGCGACACTTCGTGGGGCGCCTGGAAGGTATTGGCTGGTTCCTGGGGGCTTGGTTGCAGCGACAATCCTTTGAGAGGCTCCCCACCAATCCGCAACGGGAACAGAAGGTGACCCTCCGTACGTGGCGCCATTGCTGGCGTGTATGTCCAGAATGTCCACAGCGCCAACAGAGGTTTCGGTCTACGGGCAGATACCGAGGTGGTCGTGGCGCTAGCGGTATCGGTGGTATTGAGGTCAGCGTCTTCGGCGATGGAGAGGACTGCGGTCTGGTTTCCGGGGGCCCGGGCGATGGCTTCCTCCATGTAGCATCGTCCCACGGGTCAAGCCAAGGGACGTTCAACTTTAGTTCACTGGGCGGTGGAGTGGGGGAACATCGTGGGCTCATCGGAGATGAAACTTCCTCTTCTGGGGCTTCCAGTGGGTCCGGGGATGGCGGAGGGTAGATATCGAGGCTGCCTATTCCGGTTTCCAAGGTTCCTTTTATATCTCTGACGGTAGTGTCCTTCTGGTCGGTGGTGGTGGCAAGAGAATCGAGAGTGTCCTCCGAGTCTCTCATGGCTTTCAGTAGCTCCTTGCAGATGTCATCAGTAGCTTCGGTAGCGGTTGGGACGTCTATGTCCAACGTTGTATCCATGGCGACTAAAAAAAAATCCAAACCATTTTAAGAAAGGGGAAAGAAAACGCAACGACTCAACTGAATGATATACTTAAAACAAAAAATCAAAATAAAATCACTCTGAACGGCAGTAATTAAAAAAAAAATAAAACAAAACAACAAAGCAAAAATCAACGTTTCGGTGGGCCCGCCGGCGGCACCCATATGCGGAGGCACCGGTTGCTGGGGTCCCGTAAAAGGAGGCGGATTCTCCCGGTGGTCTGTCCCGGAGGTCGGAGAGCCTGTAGGGCTTCTTTTACTTCTGCACCCCATGATCCGGTTTTCTTTAATCGGTCCATAAATTCGGCGTCTACGGACCGGGTGAATCCTTCTTCGGCCTCTCGAGGAGACTCAGGCGGCGAGGTACGGATCGGTTTTTCTATCCCTTCCGTATGTGATTTGGGGGGTTGTGCAGGCCGTTTGGAGGTGACCAGTCGCGGCTGGGTCGCCGTGCGGGAAGGTTTTGAGCTGGCGGTTCCTGCTGGTTTCGACCGTCGGGCCTGTAATTCTCGGGCCAGTATCCGGCAGGCTTGAAGGCTCTTCCCCTTTTTGATGATTCTCTGCTTTGCGTCTGTACGGGGGGTGAAAAGAGTCTTTGGTGGGGCGGATCCCCGCGGCGGCTCTCCCGATATTCTTGTAGTCATTATTCTGGAAAGCAACAGTATTAGTCGGATACGGTGTCTATGACATGTGCCGGACGGAGGTCTTTGATATAATAATAATAATAATAATAATAATAATAATAATAATAATAATAATAATAATAATAATAATAATAATAATAATAATAATAATAATAATAATAATAATAATAATAATAATAATAATAATAATAATAATAATAATAATAATAATAATAATAATAATAATAATAATAATAATAATAATAATAATAATAATAATAATAATAATAATAATAATAATAATAATAATAATAATAATAATAATAATAATAATAATAATAATAATAATAATAATAATAATAATAATAATAATAATAATAATAATAATAATAATAATAATAATAATAATAATAATAATAATAATAATAATAGTAATGTTTATTTAAAAAATCATTAATTACATAGAAAGATATAATTTGTCTTACGTACTATGTTGATTTGTATAAATAAGGTAATAAAAAAGAGAGTATACATATATAAATAAACATGAATAATCACAGAAGCAAATGAATGCTCGTGCGTAATACAAATATAAATTTATACCTACTTTAAAATATTTACAAATTTTCAAGTGCATTAATAATAAAAAGACAATTTTAACACTCCAATAAGATATTGCTATTTCTATGTACAATCAAAAACAACGTTTCATATATTTTCAACGTGAATACTTTAAATTTATTAGATTATTGAAAACATCTCTTCCACATGCAAAAATCCATTTTTTTATTTTTGTTTTATATTTTTTATGTGAAGTAATCTGTTTTATTTCTACAGGTAGTAGATTCAGTAATCGAGGGGCAAAGTAATAGGCACATCGCTGACCAATAGTTTTTTGAGATCTACTGATGTACATTATTTGATCTACTTGCGCCCTTGTTTCATATCCATGATTTAGAGGGGCAACTTTTATTTTATTAATATTAACATACAACAGTAATCTTTGACAAAAAAAGCTGTCGTATATCTAATATATTAAGTTCTTTAAATAAGTTCTCACTTGAATATACTCTAGGTTTCTTGTATATAATTCTCATTATCCATTTTTGTAATGTATTTAAATTTTTTAAATGGCATTCTGCTACACCCGCTTCTGTACCCGCTGTAGGCGTTTCCCGGTCTGACTTTTTAAATTATACACTACGGGCGAGATGACGTGAGTGGCGGTATACGGGCCGGAAAATTTCGGAGCGATTTTCACGGCAAACCCTTTTTCGGCGGAGGATAGCTGATGTTCCCGCTTCATTACTTGGTCTCGGATGTGACAGCGCCATTCTCGGTGCCTTAGATTGTAATGACGGCTCTGTGTGGTGAACGCTTTAGCGAGGTTTATGCGGACCATCTCAAAAGTTTCCTGTAACCGTTGCAGCCTCTCGGTATACTGGGTGGCCTCCGTCTGGTCGATATCTTCGGTATCTTCTTGCCTCGGTGGTGGTGGGGTGCGGTAAACAGCTTTCGGTACCTCCAATTCTCGTCCAAAGTTTAGGAATGCTGGTGTATAACCGGTTGATTCTTGTCGGGCGGTATTAATAGCAAATAGTAATTCGGGTAAGTTCTGGTCCCATTTGCGGTGATCTTGGTCGCAAAACAGCTATCATGGTCTTGAGTGTCTTGTTGGCTCTTTCCACGGGGTTGGCCTGAGGTGTGTGCGGCGGTGTTCTGCGGTGTGTGATTCCAAGCTCTTTCAGCATGTCGTCAAACAGGTGTCCCGTAAATTGAGTTCCATTATCTGTTAGAACCACCTTAGGGCAACCAAAGCGGGTAATAATGTCTTCATACAAAGCTTGCGTGACGGCTTTAGCAGTGGCTTTACGTATTGGCCGACACTGTACCCACTTGGTGAAACGGTCCTGGAACACTACTAGGAAGGTATTTTCTTTCGATGACCTAGGCAAGGGTTCTACTAAATCTGTGCTGACACACTCCCAAGGATGACGGTTGTGGGAGGGTTGCATCTTTCCGGCAGGTTTCATCTAAGAGGACTTGTATCTTTGGCAGGACTCACAGCTACGGACGTATTTGGTTATGTCACGGAACATTCCGGGCCAATAGTAGCGGGCAACAATTCTTCCTATGGTTTTGGCAATACCCATGTGTCCTGCTGTCGGTGCGTCGTGCATTTCCTTCAACACGTTTAGTCGTGTCGGCTTAGGGACACACAGTTTCCATGCGTCGGCTAGTTCTGGCTCCGTGAGGTCGTTAGAGTCCCAGAAATGACGGCATAAGCGCTCGTCTCGGATGCAGTAGTCGGGAAACGCCTCAGGATTCTGTTGTACTTCTGCTTTCTTCTTTTCGTACCACGAGCATCCTGTTAACGACTTGACGATTGCTATTCCTTTCGTAACTTCTCCGGAATCTTCTCTAGGTTCTCTAGACAGGGCATCGGCGACTTTATTCAATCCTCCTCGTCGGTATCTGACCTCAAAGTCGTATTGCTGTAAGAACATACTCCAACGAGCGAGACGGCCTGCTGGGCTTTTGATGGAATGGAGCCAGCGTAGCGATTGGTGGTCCGTAATGAATTTTAAAATCAAGATCGCAATTGAAAGAAACAGGAATTTTCATAAATGAAGACATGTCGAAAGAACAATATCAATTAAAGATGAACGCAGTGAAAAAATTTGGTTCCAATACTTGTAACATCTCTATCGTCATGTCACCTTGCACCATTATCCGACCGCAAATGATACCGCTATTACTAACGTTAAAACCGACCCCGAATCACTGTTAATGCTACTTTACACGAGACACCCCTTACAGACGCTAACTATTTATCTGTTTGAACGAGGTCAAACAAAAAACGCGCCTCTCGGATGCAATTGAATAACAAACGTATTCCTTCTGACAAATGACACAAACACGATTTCCGTTTTGAGCAAGACTATATATAAGACAAGTAAGACAATTTTATCCCCTTTTCAACTAGTACGCTCGTCTGAAGGCTCAGAAAAAACGTACAAGTTACTCATCTTGTGAAATTTCCCCTTTTGGTTGTTGGAAGACACAACCCGCTAGGTTACCGCTAAGCCAACGCTAATTTAGAGCCCAGTTACCGCTAAGTTGAAAGCATCTTTTGGAAGGTCCCTATGTAAAGACAGTCCTTCAAACCACTTCTTAGTCGTCAAGAAAACCACTACATATCAAGCTGCCAGAACCAGTAAATCAACATCCAGAAACTTTCATCCCCAATTCACTACCAAGAAGCTGAAGCCGCCCTTTTAGACAGTACAGAAACCTAAAGTTAAGTCCATTTTTTTACAACTCCTTCTTGTTAATTATCGGCAAGTACTAACAGATTCAATAAATATTCTATAGTTTTAAGAAACCGTTTCATTTATATACCTTAGACTATAAGTCAAGGGTGTAGCGTGGTTGGTCTTTTGTTTCAAGTAGCTTCTTCATTTGTTGTTTAATTAAAGTAATTTCAAAGTGTTTCTATCTTTCTCACCTTAGTTTTTGTATAGTTTGATTGCTTAATCGATAGGGTTCAAAAAATAGTGGCGCCCTTATTACTTATACTGTACTTTCTCATATTAAATACATGAACCATAAAAACAAAACCCACATTATGTTTTAACATTTCCTAGCTAAAGATAATCTGTATACACATACAGACACGATAAGATAACCCAGTAGACATTCATACTGTATACTGCCAAAGGTACTTAAACCCGTACGCGACAGAACACATACAGTATGCACGATAAAAATGACTCTAGGTACGATAAATCTAATACACATTAGCGTATAAGATACAAAACACGGTAAATGAACCTTTTAAAGGAAGAAAAAAAATCAATATATCCTGATATGCCAAATTGGCTTCATACATTAAAAATATTCCAACCAAAAGTTTATTAATTTGCTACCAGAACAAGCTAAATAAGATAAGATAAGCTAAGATAATTTTAAAACATATGCGCGACAGAGTTAATATAAATTTTTCCAAATTGTATTTCATTAGAGAAAAAAAAAGGAAAACGCCCAATAAGGTAAGAAAGATAATATGGTAAGAAAAAGATAGTATAAGATAATATAAATAAGAAACATTTGATAAATAAGATAAAATAACTTAACTGTTGTTGAAGTAAATAGGTATATCATATACTGACAAAAATAAAAAAAAAAATGACTAGTTAAACACAGCAAAATAACAACAACCATCGAAGATATCACATTAAATGGATAAATGCCCATTTTTGATAATTCAAACATAATAAAATGACGAGAAAGTCCAGGTAGTGAGAACCTTTTAACTTGGAAAGGGGCCGTTAGCATCCACAGTAGCTATGATGTTACTAAGAACAACATTCATCATCTCCAAACCTTCCATACATTCACTACATCCGAAAACCAAAAAAATTGTATGTTTAAGTATAAGTTTACTCAGTGTCGGTTGAGTTTGTGTCTTCATTATTGTCTGATTTATCTTCAAAATTGTCGTCATTATCATTATTTCCCGATAAATTTTTATCAAAGTCAACAAAAGATTTCAAAAATTTTAAAAATACCAAACTTTTCGACTGTCTCGAGAAAAAACAAGTCCTGAATAATCCGAATTAAAGAAACTCAATATAAAGTACACCAAAATCAAGTTATTTTAAAAAAGTACAATACTAACCAAAATCCTTTTAAAAAAGGCCAACAACAAAAATACAGGTACTAATTAGAACAAAAAAACGACAAGAGTGTAACGTAAACAAATTAAAATGTTCGTTTCAATTTAACTATACAAATTTGTAAATAAATATCTATCTCGAAAGAAAATTGTAAAAATATTAAATATTTTAAAAATGCAAAACTTTCCTAATTGTCAAGAAGAAAGGAAAGACAAAAAAACCAGTCCCAAACGAATAAAAATCAAACTGCTTCAATATAAATTACCAAGGTTATTTTTAAAACCACGATAATATTCAAATTTCTATTTTAAATTCATTAACCAATAAACAAACCTATTTAAATAAGCAATAAAAAGTACAAGTTATTATCGTCGAAATAAACTGTTTGCTACACATTTGAACAATCAATATAGTTAAGCAAATAAATATACCTATCAGTGTTGTACGTGAGGGATAATATAGGTATTAAAATCACAATAGGAAAAATCAAAGGAAATTAAACCGTTTATAAAAATATTTATAGTTAAAAAATTAATTACAAAATAAATTAAGATTAATATTGAGAATAGTAAAAAAAATTATTTAAGAAAAAATAATTTGTAGATATTTTCACCAAGTACTTTTCTCCCAAAGAAAAAATTATTGTACAGTCAGAGAAAAAATGAAACCAGCGTTTGGGCGCCAAATTTGTAATATTAGTTGGGCGTTTTACGGGCTCCTCGTTGGGCCCCACGCTGGGCGCCAATTTGTAACCATATTATTACGTTGGACGTCAATTTGTAATATGATTTACATGTTGATAGTGAATTTATAAAAATATTTAGTTAACTTTTTTGAAAAAATAACAATATACCAAACGAAAAAATGTAATTTACAATAAAACAACCATTAATCTTAATTTCGTCTTTAATTAGTTGTAAAAGATACTTCAATAATTAACAAAATTTATAAATGTTTATCACAGCAAAAATTATGATAGTTAAATACCTCGGCTAGGGGTGAGTAAGTTACGTGAACTGTTGTTGGCTGAGCTCAGAAGAGAGTTGGAAGAATTGGATTTGGATACCACCGGAGGAAAAACTATTTTAATCAATAGATTACGTGATTTCTATTTAAGTATAAATATTGACCATGACTCGGTGGAATTCGAAGATCCTATGCACAAAGCAATGTCCGAGCTGTCCAGTCAGATAAAGGGTCAACAAAAAGAGCTAAAAGATCAAATGAAAAACCAGCAAGAAGAGCTTACCAACCGAATTACAAGTCAGCAAGAAGAACTTACCAACCGAATTACAAGCCAGCAAGCAGTTACATAAAAATGCATGCATTCCTCTCGCGCATCTGTCACAATCATCCGTCACATTCATCCGTCACACATCTGTCACCAGGTAGGAGCCTTTGAATCGGACAGAACCAACGACATAGAACAATTAATGACTAGGCTAGACCCATCTTTGTCAAAAATAGAAAAGAAGCAGGTAAGAAACTTAATCTACCGCTATAAACCTGTCTTCGGTTCTGGAAGTAAACTGGAAAGGACCGACATAGTCAAGCACAAGATTGAGACTGGCGATGCACGTCCGATTCGTCAGGTACCCCGACGATTGCCTCAAGTTAAAAAGGAAGAAGCGGACAAGGCCCTCCAAGAAATGATTCGGGATGGAATAGTTGAACTCTCCAATACTCCGTGGGCTTCTCCCGTTGTATTGGTAAGGAAAAGATACGGATCAATGCGGTTCTGCGTTGACTATAGGAAGTTGAATGAGGTTACGAAGAAGGATAGTTATCCCCTTCCGAGGATTGACGATGCCCTCGACGCCTTAGGTGGATCTACCCTTTTCTCTACGTTAGACTTAAAGAGCGGATACTGGCAGGTTGAAATGGATCCTTCTGACAAAGAGAAGACCGCCTTCACTAGTGGATCAGGTTTGTGGCAATTTACCGTCCTTCCATTTGGCTTATGAAATGCTCCTGCCACCTTTGAAAGGTTGATGGAAACTATTCTTCGAGGTTTATCCTGGGAATCTTGTTTGGTCTACTTAGATGACATCATTATAATGGGTAAGGATTTTAAGGAACATTTGGCTAACCTAGAAGAAGTTTTTCGACGACTGAAAAAGGCCAATCTAACATTGAATGTTAAGAAATGTAACTTGCTCCAGAGACAAGTCAGTTATTTGGGGCATGTTGTAAGCAAGAATGGCGTTACTGTAGACCCCGCCAAGATTCAAGCCGTTCAAGAGTGGCCGGTCCCTTCTGATAAGCATCAACTTCGCAGCTTCCTGGGTCTTTGCTCATATTACCGACGATTTGTTAGAAATTTTGGAGACATCGCCAAGCCCTTAACGAGACTAACTGAGCAAGATAAGACTTTTTGTTGGAGTGAAGAATGCCAAAAGGCCTTTGAATTTTTAAAGAAAGAATTAACTTCGGCCCCTGTTCTCGCTTATCCTCGTCCTGAGGGCAGACTTATTCTGGATACCGACGCTAGCAATGTGGGAATCGGAGCTATACTTTCACAACTTCAAGACGGAAAAGAAAGAGTTCTAGGATATTTTAGCAAGACATTATCAAAAGCCGAAAGAAACTATTGCGTAACGAGACGTGAACTCCTCGCAGTTGTGAAGTCTGTGGAACATTTCTACACATACTTATATGGCAAAAGATTCCTAATTAGAACAGACCATGCCAGTTTAAAGTGGCTACTGAGCTTTAGAAATCCAGAGGGGCAGATAGCAAGATGGTTGGAAAAACTCCAAGAATACGATTTTGAAATCGAACATAGACCTGGAACTAAGCACCGTAACGCCGATGCACTTTCTCGAAGGCCATGCCCACCTAATTGCACAAATTGCAGTCGACTCGAACAAAACGAGAAGCTCGCTCTAAAAAAAGTGGTGCCAGACGACTTGTGCTCCAGAATGGAGGAAGAACAAAACAACGATCACGTTATTAGGAAGATCCTGGAATGGAAAAGAACGGATCAGCGTCTCTTATGGCGAGAGGTATCATCGTCCTCTCCGGTCTTAAAATCATATTGGGCCCAATGGAATTCTTTGACTTTAGACGGAGGGCTTCTCAAAAGGATAGTTGAAAACCCTGACGGCTCAGAAATCAAGAAACAAATTGTGGTCCCAAGAAGTACGGTGCCGAAAATTTTAAAACAACTTCATGATGATATATCTGGAGGACACCTAGGTATTACAAAGACGCTGCAAAAAGTCCGGGATAGATTTTATTGGGTTAATTGCTCCAACGATGTTAAAGATTGGTGCCGCAAATGCACGACGTGTGCTGCTAGCAATGGACCTAATCGTAAACCTAAAGCAGAGATGCAGCAATACCTTGTCGGAAGTCCATTCGAAAGAATCGCCGTAGATGTGTTGGGGCCACTACCAACCAGTGAGTTTGGAAATAAATACATCTTCGTTGTGATGGACTATTTTTCTAAATGGGTGGAAGCCCACCCTGTTCCCAACCAAGAAGCCCCTACCTTGGCCGATATTCTGGTCAACGAGTTCATTAGCAGTTTTGGGGTACCGTTGGAGCTGCACGCAGATCAGGGAAGAAATTTTAAAAGCAAGCTATTTCAAGAAGTCTGCAAACGATTAGGTATCCATAAAACTAGAACTACAGCGATGCATCCACAGTCTGATGGAATGGTTGAACGAATGAACCGAACCATTGCAAATTATTTATCGAAAGTGGTCTCAGAACATCAGAAAGATTGGGATAAACATATTCCGCTATTTTTAATGGCTATCCGATCGGCTGTCAACGAATCTACGGGTCAGACACCTGCGAAAGTCCTCTTTGGTAGGGAAACTAGATTACCTTGCGATTTGATATATGGAAGCAAGCCTGGTGAAATAGCAACCGGTGAAGGATACGTTGGAGATCTTCAGAAGAAGATCGAAAATATTCATGAACTGGTGCGCCACAAACTACAACTCTTCAGTGACCGGATGAAAAGGTACTACGACTCACGAGCAACAGGAAACACTTATGAACCTGGGGAATTGGTCTGGCTCTATAATCCTCGACGGAAACGGGGTGTGTGTCCGAAACTTCAAAAGAAGTGGGAAGGTCCATATTTGATTAAAAAGAGAATCAATGATGTGATCTATCGGATTGTTAGAGTCCCCAAAGGACAACCCGTCGTAGTCCATCATGATAGGTTGGCGTTATATCAGGGTGACCACAGGAGAGAGGTACAGCAACTTCGGGTAGAGGGTTCGACCAGTTCCGAAGATGACCCTGAAGTCTACTCCGGAGAGTTATCACATTCCGGGAGGAATGAACCTAAGGAGGGGGCAGTGTAACGAGTGACAGATGTGTGACGGATGAATGTGACGGATGATTGTGACAGATGCGCGAGAGGAATGCATGTATTTTTATGTAACTGCTTGCCATAAAGGGTAGAGTCCGTGAATGAGGAAGAAGGTTTTGACAGGAACTTGACATGATTTATAATTATTTTAGGTTGGTAGTTATTCGCGAACATTCTAGTAATATTTGGATTTTAGTAAATAGTTATTTCTAGAATGTCAAGATGTCAAGTATTTTGATATATAAAGCGGGTCATTCGCGGTAGTTAGTCAGTGTTCGTTCAGCTTTTGTGAAGTTTTAAAGTTAAAAAGTGACAGTTAGTAATTTGTAACCAGCTGAATTCTTGTATTCTTACAATTTGGTAATAAATTGTGTTTAAAGTCCTCACAAGTGTTTCAATACTTATTCTAATACAGTTGACGATATAGATAGATATAAACGGAGATAAAAGAGAAAAAATATGGGAACAGTAAACTTGATATACCACAATAAACTTATCTGTTAACAATAGTGTACGATCCTTCGCCGCACCTTGGGGTCGCTACGGCACTGTCTAGGTGGTTCCAAATGATTATGGAAGATCACGAGTGGAGGGATGATCTGCCCCAGTTGTAGAGATGATCCAGTTAAAAATGTGCATACGAGAGCTTAAAGTTTACAAGCTGTTCAAGTTTACTGAATCTTCAAATTAAAGAGATGCTTCTAATTTACTGAATCTTCAAATTAAAGAGATGCTTCTAATTTACTGAATCTTCAAATCAAAGAGATGCTTCTAGTTTACTGTATTATATTCCAACTTTCTGAAAATTACCAGTGTCAAACACGTGTTACATTTACTTTTCAGGCACAAAAATTACAAATCAGCATAGTCCGAAATCTACAGTTAGGTGCTAACGTATTTTAATAAATTACAAAAGATACATTTTTACAATAAATTTACTTTTTGACAACCTTACACACTAATCAAAATTCCAGTACTTTTACTAGCATTTTTATAAAAAATTATCATTAATACTTTTAATTACCATAAAAAGATTCTTTGAATAATAATGAAATATGTTGAAATTCTCATCTGATATAATAAAATATAATATAACTTTCGATATTTTATAAATATTTTAACAAAAAGGAATTATAAAATTGAAAAAAAAACATACCTGTATATGACTGTAAACCAATAGAAGAAATGAGACTGGGAATAATTATTAAAACCTTTTGAACTTGATAATGCCAACTCATTAGTATACCTCGTAGCGTAGCTACTTTGAACTTTTAATTATAATTATAGAGACCGTATTCATTATTTTATTATTAAAAATTTGTTAGGAAAGATGGAGCTAGCGGTACTAATTGATTTTAATATTTAGGATACCAGGTGCTTAAAATGTTAACAGGTACTGTTACAATACATCCCAATCCTTCCTATAGTGAGTGAGTCGAACCACCCCCTGGAGAGGGTCTCTTAGCCGGGATCTCTTTTGGAGAGTTTTGTAGTTACAAATTGGCTCCCTGCCTTTTTGGGACTAATAGGGTTACATACTTGGACAGCAAATGGAAGAATTTTTGTTAGAGTTGGCAGCAGTGTAAAAATTATAACGCATGAATCGCATCTTCAGCAAATATAGGTTGTAAAAAACTACTGATAAAAAACTGCGTATTTATATAGAAATGATTTTTTTGTTTTACATTATTATTATTGTTTTCTTTCGTTTCTTTGATTTAGTCATTAAGCAATATATTTAATTTGGTTAAGGGAACTTTACACTAATAGTAGGTATTAATTATTAGTTTTTATGCGACCAAAATAATATCTCTTATTTAAATTTTTTGTATATTTCATTTACTTTGATTGTTTAATTTAACAGGAGCGCATTGTTGATACTCCCATGTGGTTTAACCTTAGTGTATACTATCAGAATTGTAGAGGACTTAATTCAAAGCTCCATGACTTTTACAGAAAATCATTGGAGGAGGATTTTGATATTATTTTGGCAACCGAAATTTGGCTGCAAGAGGAAGTAAATTATGGGGAAATAATTGATACTGGTATGTATAATATATGGAGAGCTGACAGAGATCTTAGTGTAACTAATAAAAGTACTGGCGGTGGAGAGCTTATGGCTATCAAAAAAAAATTTAAAATTTTACAAACTAAAAAATGTTGCATGCAATTTGAAGCTTTATCTTTCCAATTTAAAATAAGTAATACGAAATTTACTTTCATTATAGTCTATGTACCCCCTAGTTGTTCAATCGATATATATATATATATATATGAACCATTGTATGGTTTCATTCAAAGTCAGGTAACCGAACCTATTCTTACTTTTATTATTGGTGACTTTAACATTAAGGAGTTAAGAGATACTAACATAGATAACATCATTCAGAATGAGAAAACAGACTTATGTGATTTTATCGATTTTCACTCTTTTAAGCTGTATAATAATGTTCCAATAGCATTGGCAGAGTTTTAGATTAAGTTATTGCTCCTAAAAATTACGCCTGTAAAGTAAGCCACGATTTATTGCCTTTTGTGAATGAAGACATCTTTCATCCCGCTATTAATATTGACTTTAAAGTTAGAACCCACAAACTCAAAAAAAATTTACAAAACGGATGGTATAATTTTAAAAACGCTAATTTTCTCGATTTATCTACAAAAATTAGAGACACTGATTGGAGTGAAGTAATAAAAGAAACGGACATAAATAGAGCTCTAAATATTTTCTATAATATTATATCCACATGTATACCTAAACATAAGTCATGGAAAAATTTAAATAAATATCCAATATGGTTCACAAATGAAATTAAGCAACTTCTGAAAGAGAAAAATTATTACAATAGACACAAAGGTACATCTAATTTAAATGATGCAAAATACAAAGCGCTACGGAAAAACATAACTGTATTAATTCGAAAGGAGGAACGTAAATATCTACAAAATTTACAAAATTGTATTACTCATGATGTAAATCAATTCTGGAATTATGTTAACAGTAAGCGAACTAAAACAAATTCACAAAGTTTTATTTACAACGGGGATACAGTCGCAGATGAAAGTACTGCAGAAACGTTTGCGGAGTATTTTTCTTCAGCGTACAATGCACAAAAATCCACATATACACTAGATTTTTCAAATATTTTAAATTTTATTAAGGACACATTCAAAATAAGTTTAATAAATGAAAATGATTACGATGAAGCCATTAAAAAACTTAAACCCAAAAAAGCTGCAGGTGTGGATGGTATTCAACCTTACATAATAAAAGGATGCCAAGAATGGTTAAAAATTTCCTTGTTGTATATTTTTAATTTAAGCATTAAATCAAATACCTTCCCTGAACTTTGGAAAACATCAATTACACCTCCAATACATAAATCTGGAAATAAAATGAAAGTTGAGAACTACAGGGGTATATCGGTTATGTGCAGTCCATCTAAATTACTGGAACAAATTATTTACTTTAAATTATATAATTTCACAAATAAGTATTTAGCACAAGAACAGCATGGTTTTCGGACTCAACGATCTGTAAACAGAAACTTATTTATTTTTGCTAATAATGCATTTAATACTCTACGGTGCAAAAGTCAATTGGATATTATATTTACTGATTTTCGTAAGGCATTTGATCAAGTAAATCATGATATTTTATTTAAAAAATTGGCAAGGTTTGGTCTAGCAAATGACTTCCTAGAATTGCTAAAATGCTATTTAAAAATAGATTCTTTATTTTCCGACTTGACGGAAATGCTTCGGGAAAGTATCATGCCAATTCTGGGGTGCCACGAGGATCCAATCTGGGACCTCTTTTTGTTATTTATAAATGATCTCCCATCGGTATTGCAGTATTGACAATGTTAACTATTTGCAGATGACTTAAAAATATTTAAGCGTATACAATAGGTGCGAGATTGTGTGTCTTTACAAAAAGACATAAATAATTTGAATAAGTGGAGTTTTGATAATTTACTATTTTTAATGTTAAAAAATGCTGTACATTGACAATAACCAGATTAAAAGAATATATTGATTTTTTGTATCAAATGGGGAATGAGGTTCTAGAGAAAAAAGCTGAGGTTAAGGATTTGAGCATTATATATAACCGATTATTCTCATTTACAAATTATATTGCAAATAATGTCAGATCTGGGAATCGTCAATTTGGATACATAATGAGACTTTTGAATTCAATAATTACACAATTAAATTATTTTATTACAGCTTAGTTAGACCTAAACTTGAATTTGGATCAGTTATTTGGGGTGGGGAGTATATTACAATATTAGAAAAAATTGAAAAAATTCAAAATATTAAACTGGGATCTTGATGATAATTTAGTTGGGCTAGTTCATAGGGACGAACTTTAACCCTTTATTGTGAGTGGATCTAGGTGGTCAAACGATGAATTTAGAATTTAGAATTTGTAAGACAAGTCTCGTAAGTCTCGTCAGTCAGTCTAAGTTTTGGTCCAAAAGGACCTGTTTTGGCCGTTTGGCCCTGGGATTGTCGTCCGGGTCGTAGTCGAGTGCCCTCTTCAGAAGAGGGTTGGCGTGGTTTTGAAATGAGGTGATCAAGTCTTTGTTACGTAGTCGGATTTGGTGGCGTATAGTGTCCAACATTAAGTCGCGTCGTATGTTAGAGTTTCGTAAATACCAGGGGGCCCCGGTAATTAGTCGTAGCGTTTTGTTTTGTATAGTCTCTAGTCGGTGAAGATGAGAATTAGCTGTTTGTCCCCATACTGTCGATGCATATGTAATTTGTGGGAGGATGCAAGTCTTGTATAGAGTGAGTTTGTGTCGGAGACTTAGTTTACTGTCCTTGGATATGAAGGGCCAGAGAGCTGCTTTAGAAGCGTTTGTTTTTGAAATGATTTGACGGATATGTGGGTGCCATGTCAACTTACTGTCAAACATGACTCCCAGATATTTAATTTCGCGTTTCCAATCGATAATCAAATCTTTCAACATGAAGTCGACATTTGGTCGATCGCGATTTTTACTAAATTTAATTAATTGCGATTTTTCCGCATTAATTTTAATCTTCCATTTTTCCGCCCATTCTATATAGGCATCAGTCGTGTTTTGAAGATATTCAACAGCTTTGGAGAATTTCCAAGAGCCTGACAAAATCGCGGTATCATCCGCAAATGTAAAGACTTTGGTAAGTCCAATACACTCGGGGAGGTCTGCCGTATACAAATTGTATAAAATAGGAGAGAGAACCGAACCTTGAGGAACTCCAGCTTCGATTCTCTTGATCGTTGAAATGGAAGATTTCACTCTAACCTGAAACGTTCGTGATTGGAGGAAAGATTTGATTAACTTTAATAGGCCTGAATGAAAGTGAACTGAATTTAATTTATAAATCAGCCCTTCATGCCAAGTCTTGTCGAAAGCTTTCTCAATGTCTAAAAAGATAGCGGAACACGTCCGTTTAGCTGTCCAGTGGTCAAAGATGCTTTCTGTCAGTCTTAGAGCCTGCTGCTCGCAAGAGTGTTCAGCTCTAAAACCAAATTGGTAGTCTGGGATGAGTCGTTTTTCGTCAGTCTCATCTTTGATACGCTCAAGAATAACTCTTTCAATCACCTTTGATATCGAACTTAATAGACTTATCGGTCTGTGATTTTGGGGATAAAGCGGATTTTTCCCGGGTTTTTCTATTAAAATAACGATGGCATTTTTCCATCTGGCGGGAAATTTCTGTAATTTTAAAATCGTGTTGGTGATGGCCAAAAATTTGAAGTAGCTGTAAGGCAGCTGCTTAAGCTGGAGATTAGTAATATTGTCGTCTCCTGGAGCTTTTTTCGATTTCAGTGTAAAAATGATGTTTTCAATTTCAGTGTTTGTGGTCGGGCGTATTGCCTTGAAAGGCAGTCAAAATATTATATATATATATATATATATATATATATATATATATATATATATATATATATATATATATTGTTATATATTATTATATTACAAAAAAAGCATAAATGGCCTGATTATAAACTTGTAAGAACAATACAATTAAGGAAGGAATTTAAAATTCTAGCATTGGAACAAAGACGGGACTTATCAACTTTATTATTTCTTTATAAAGTCATCAATAACAAAATCTATTCTCCTGTATTCCTCGTAGTACTAGGAATAATTCATACCTATTTAAAATTCATCATCAAATTATGGATGCACGAGATCCCCTTGCAGCTATGTTGCGACTTGCAAACAACTTCAATCAAGAGATAGATTTAGATTGGACTTTATCACAATTCAAGTTCCATAAAATGATTTTCAATCATATTATTAATAAAAACTGTTAGTGTTGATTCCCTTCAATTCTGATTTTGTTTTTGCACTTTTTTTATCTTAAATGTGAACTATGATAATTGTTTGAAATATTCATTAGATTTTAGTTTAAATATACTAATTTTCCAGAGATATAATCCATGTAATTAAGCTAAATAAGCTTGTTTGGATTATTAATTAAATAAACATAAATAAAAATCTCATCCCTTATTTGAATCAGCGCAGATGTCGTGGACCGCTTCTGTCTGAAGCCGTGCTGATTTGGGGGAACCACCCCGCTTTCCTTCAGACACACAGATAACCTTTGCAACAGCAACCTCTCCAGAACTTTACCAGCTGTGTTAAGCAGGGTAATGGGCCTAACATCCCCCGACCCCCTTTTTTGGGGATCATGATCACCTTCCCTTTTTTAAAGTTCCTCGGAAAACATTTGTCCTTTAAAAAACCATTATATATCCCTAACATTTCCTCTGGATAAATCTCATATGCCATCTTCAGCATTTCCTGAGTTACTCCATCCGTCCTAGGTGCCTTTCCGGTCTTCGCATTCGCCATCGCTGTATCAAGTTCTTCTTGGGTGAACATAGGTGGAACTTCCGACGTTCGGTCCTGCCCACACCAGATCTTTGGATCGTCTGGAATAAATTTCTCACCATCTCTTTTCTCAACTTATCCCCAATTTCCGCCACTAGCCTTGTAGGTTTCAAAAACCGCGTAGCGATCTTGTACCCATCGCCCCATGGGTTATTTTCCAGATCCTCAACCAGTTCCTTCCAGCATCTTCTTTTGGACGCTGATATCTCCTTCCTGATTATCTTTTTATACCTCTTAAGATTCCCGACCTCCTCTTCATTTATCCTGCCAGAACGATATTCCCTACTAATCCTCCTTCTAGCACTAACCGCATTCTTCCTTAACTCCCCAATCTCTTCCGTCCACCAGTACGGCACTTCTCTGGGCTTATTTTTGATTATACTACACGATCCTTGCATCGCTTTTAATATAGTGTTGTAGAATTTTATCGGGTCTCCAAAGCCGCGGTTTACACTACTGGATAGTAGTTCACAGAACTTTGCCCTATCAATCTCCTTTCGCTTGTATTCCTGTAGAGTGGAGATTTTTTCTCAACCCGATTCCTCATCCTCTCCGCTGTCAAGCAGACATCCAGATGAGTGGCAGAAACACCCCTTCTAAATATTGGGGAACCATCGTTGGCCGTAGTCCACTGTACCTGAGCGAGCCAATCGAAGACATGACTTCCCCTTCTATCCTCAACAGGGATCCCCAAATCGGGGACTTAGAATTTAGGTCACCCACCAATATAGTCCGCTCATACACAGTGATTCCCCCAAATATCTCATCTATGTAAAAGAGGCCATTTCAATGTTCGGTGAAACGTAAACTCCATATAGGTCCACTCCCTCTGCCTCAATGCGATACCATCCCTGTTCCTGTTCCCATACCCCTACTATCACCTGATTCATGATCCTAATTGCCACATCCCTTCGTATATCCGAAAACCATTACCCACCCGAACCCGAACTTCTTGTTCGGTTCGGTAACTACCAAATTATCCACCTCCTTTTCCCTGGCTGCAACATTAGATCATGCGCAGCTCAAGACCTTCCAATGTTGACTATCATTATTTTGAGGCCGGCAAATTATTGTTTCCCCCTCTCCACCACAACACCACTCTGTAGATAATACATAAAAAATACCACACCATATGTAAATATAAAAAAGATAGTAAAAATCGACACATAAATAACTCAGTAGGCGTACCTACGTTAAAAACAACTAAAAATATATGTAAAATTAATTGTATAAGAAAATATAAAACCAATTATGTATACATAAAACTGTAAATAAAAAATAAAAATATGTATAAAATTAAGTGTATAAGAAAATATAAAACCAATTATGTATAAATAAAACAGTAGATAATGCAAATAAACTGCGAACCTGTCATCCTAATATGGGATCTCACTTCGTATTTCTGCAATCCTAAATGTAGTTCTGTTATTGACCTCGAACGTACTCGCTATTTCTTCCCATACGTTAGTTCCCTAACCCTGGGGAACTTCATTGAGTCCATCCGGTGACCCAAAACCCCACATATTCTGCACTCTGGCTAGTTCTTGCAGTCCTGTGCCCTGTGTCCCTCACTGCCGCAGTTTAGGCACTGCTTAGATCTGTCTATCCCCTGGCGCCGTTGGGTATTGTGTCCATAGTCCAGGCATTTGTAACACCTAAGTGGTGTTACCCTTTCGCTTATCCTGCATGCAGTCCATTCAATCTTTACAGACCTTACCATTTTTACCCTTGCTGCTATCCCCACAGGTACCGTAAAGGTCCCCACCTGTCCCCCATACCTCGTGTTGCTTATCCCTTTCACCTGTAGTTCCTCCCCACCTATCCCAAAACTGTTTTCCAGAACTTCTTCAATTCTCCCTGAGTGATGTCAGGGCCCAAGTTCAGCATGTTAAAGTTAGATTCCCCTTTCTTAACTGTTGCTGTTATTTCTTTTACCCTTAATTTCGTCACTCAAAACCTCCGCAGTGCCCTTCCCTTTCAGCCTTACACGGATATCCCCACTATTTGTCTTAGTAATATTATTAACTGTAATTCCCAGGGCCTGCACATCTGATTTCTCATGTCCTTGAGTCCTCCGCATACGGTCTACCTCCTGTTTTCATCAAGACCGCCTCCCTATCTACCCATTTCCTCTGCATCTCTTGGGTTCCCCTAGCCACAATTTTGTAATCTATCTTCCTCCCCCCTACCTATGAATTCAAACAACTTCCTATATAACGTGAGTTCCGAGAGTAGAACGTTCACCTCGCCCTCCAAAATCCCCACCTGTACCATGCTCCTATGAAGTTCACCCACCATTCTAAAGATGTCCTCCTCCCCCATACCCCCCGTAATCTTAGCCACGAAGTGGTACCCATAGATTAGAAAGAAGTTTATAGATAGCCGACTCTAAGGGTTTTTTAAAAACGTGTTTACAGCGCCGCTCGTGACTACTAACTATAACTGTATTTTAATTTTATTGGTTAATTTAAAATATTTATATTAAAATATTTTAAAAATATTCTGATAAATATTTTTCAAAATTTTTTTAAAGTATTTTAATATTGTTAACAATTTGGTATTGACTTATATAGAAATAAAAATAAAATAAGTAATAATTTTCTATTTTTGAAAACTAATTTTAATTAGGAGTCAAATTTATTTTTCTTGTTTCCCCAATGATTTATGGATTTATTGCATTCTGATGTCCTGGGAGTAGATTCTGTTGTTAGAGGATCATCAGAACAATGAGAGATGCTGGTTTTTGAAAAAGAAATATTAAATATTATAGAACTGAGTTGGCAATCTAAGTCTCATAATTAGAAATTGAGACTAAAATTGTATACTATCCTTTAATAGCAGGTATTTAATTTTCCGTATTTGTTGAAGGGATAAGATCTGAATAATACGAATCTGGAAGGTGGAAGCCTGAAAAAGTTATGTAAGCTCTTATTATTTAAAAAAGGTTTTGCTTTAATTAACAATCAAAATTTTAAAATCATTCTCTTACCTGGAAGTTTTAGAGTAGGCACAGCATCTAATTTTAAATCTGTAACATTTCGATTCGGTGAGAAAACGCAATCTTTTGTAAAGTGGTCAATGCAGATTTTAAATTTGTAACGGTCTTTTCCAATCACATTAACCAAATCTGCTCTATTTAAAGCATCACACCATTTTCTTCGAATCTATAAAAATAATGTAACATAAACATAATATAATATGCATCATATACTAATACATAATTATAAGCTGAAGTTTAAAAAAAAACAAATTCTTACCTGTGCATCCTTTGGTAAACAATGCACTTTTTATTCGAGTAGTTATTTTTATAAAGGCAACCCGTTACAGAACACATAAAATCCCTATTTTAATAAATAACTTAAAATTCTAACTGAAAAATAACTACTAATGAGAAAATACAATAATTATTGAGAAAATACAATACTATCGAAACAATATTAATGACAACATTTAAATTCAAAATTGTTATGTCATTAACGGATTTCCTGTTGGTTGGGATTTTATTTTCGATTTGGCGACTTCCGTGACCTGAGTATTAACTACTAAGCGTGGATCTGTCATTTGAGGAGAGTGTCCAGGGCATGGTGGACCATTCCTTCGTGGATTTCGACTCTACATGTCTCCGCCAGTTCAAGTATTTCGCCTCTTCTCTTCCTCAGATTTTGTACCAGTTCCGAAGGAATCTTTTCCGGATCAAGTATTACCACGCAGTTTGCCCTATCCAGAGCCTCCCAGTAATCCATATTTGCTAATTTCAGACAAACGAAAATTTCCTCATCCCAATTTTCTTTAGCAATCCCCTGGAATTCCAAAAAATTCGCACCCTCCTCTATTACCTTTTTGATCTTTAGTACTCTTCCCTTTCCCTCTCAGCGTTACACCCCTCGCATTTAGGTTTATCCATATCAATATCACCTTTTTCCTTTCCTATGCCCTTTTTACCGTATAGTTTATTTCCCCAACAATCCTCTATAACTCTCCATCCTCTACACCGAGTTCTTTCATCATAATCTGCAGCTCTTCTAATTTCCTCTTTACCGTTTCGAGTGCGGTTTCTCCCTTATGCTCCCTGCTTTGATTTTGTCTCTCCCTTTTTCTTTTTTTTCTCTTGAGGACTCCTTTTTTTTCTTTTTGCGCCCTTTTTCTCCTCCTCCTTTTAAGCACCTGGTATCCTAAATATTAAATTAAATTAGTACCGCTAGCTCCATCTTTCTGGAAGAATTCTTTATAATAAAATAATGAATACGGTCTCTATAATTATAATTGGAAGTTCAAAGTAGCTAAGCTACGAGGTGTACTAATGAGTTGCCATTATCGGTTCAAGAGGTTTTAATAATTATTCCCAGTCTCATTTCTTGTAATTGTTTACTGTCATATATAGGTATGTTTTTCTTCCAATTTTATAATTCCTTTTTGTTAAAATATTTATAAAATATCGAAAATTATATTATATTTTATTATATCAGATGAGAATATGAACATATTTCATTATTATTTAAAGAATCTTTTTATGGTAATTAAAAGTATTAATGACAATTTTTTATAAAAAGGCTAGTAAAAGTACATTTCTGGAATTTTGATTGGTGTGTAAGGTTGTTAAAAAGTAAATTTAATGTAAAAATGTATCTTTTGTAATTTATTAAAATACGTTAGCATCTATCTGTAGATTTCGGACTATGCTGATTTGTACTTTTTGTGCCGGAAAAGTAAATGTAACACGTGTTTGACCATGGTAATTTTCAGAAAGTTGGAATATAATACAGTGAACTAGAAGCATCTCTTTAATTTGAAGATCCGGTAAACTAGAAGCATTTGTTTAATTTGAAGATTTAGTAAACTTGAACAGCTGGTAAACTTTAAGCTCTTGTATGCACGAACATTTTTAACTGGATCATCTCTACAACTTGGGCAGATCATCCCTCCACTCGTGATCTTCCATAGTCATTTGGAACCACCTAAACAGTGCCGTAGCGACCCCAAGGTGCGGCGAAGGATCGTCCACTATTGTTAACAGATAAGTTTATTGTGGTATATCAAGTTTACTGTTCCCATATTTTTTTCTTTTATCTCCGTTTATATCTATCTATATCGTCAACTGTATTAGAATAAGTATTTTTAAAGAACTGTTTGCGAATTATTTTTTTGTAACGGTTTCTCAACTTCATTCATTTTAGCACCAAGGAAATCTATTTATCTTTTATGTGTTGGTACATTTTCATTTTTTATCTTCATAGAGAGTTTTTTCTGACATCTTTCTGTCATCTTATGATACTTATTTAGATAACTCAGCTTAAAACAACTTTCTTCAGTAGTATCATAAAAAATAAAAAGATTTTGAGTGGCGCCCTTATAATTTCTTAAAGAAACAAATATTGTACTATAGTCAGAGCTAATCAACTTACTCACCCCTAGCCGAGGTATTTAACTATCAAAATTTTTGCTGTGATAAACATTTATAAATTTTGTTAATTATTGAAGTATCTTTTACAACTAATTAAAGACGAAATTGAAAAATTGGTTGACTTACCTGTAAGGATAACCAATTTTAATTTTGCGAACTTTCTTCCGAGGGTAATTACATCGTAGTATCGCTATTTACTACCTATCCGGTATATTTTAAAGTAAACAAGTTGTAAAAACTGGCCGGTCTCACTGATAAGCGACAGGTACTGTGAATTCACTTCGATATGCCACACAGATCGCAATGGGACCAAGATGTGTGGGTGGGTCTGTAATTACCCTCGGAAGAAAGCTCGCGAAATTAAAATAAGTCATCCTTACAGGTAAGTCAACCAATTTTTCAATTTTACTTCGCTTTTCTTCCGAGGGTAATTACATCGTAGATGTTTAAAGCTGTATGATTGCGATCTGCAATATAATAATACAGAGCACAAGGGATACAGTTAGCCAATAAAATTTCTGCTCTAAATTTTAAGTAAGCATCTTTTACTTCAGATTCAAATTTAAAAAAATACAACAAAGAAACTATTTGTAAATATGATTATTATAAGAACAACGCTATATAATATATAGATATAAATATATGATTTACTAAATATACTTTTAACATCTATAACAAAAACTTAATCTAGTTTAACAATAACTATTCTTATATAAGTATAGATTAATTATTTGCCAGAATTATATCAGCAAATTGCTTATTCGTTACTAGCGGTCTATTATAGAACCTATTAAATGTCTCTGATCGTTCAGTCCAACCTGCAGAGTTTCTAATGGCATCTATGTTAACCCCAAGTCGTAGAGCGGCTGAGGTGGAGGCATGGCGGGTGCTGTGCCCCGAAAAAACTGTTGCGACAATGCCACTACATTTCAATATATCTTTGACCCATCTACTTATTGTTTGTGTGCTGGCTGTGTGGTATGGCTTTTTGTGGGTTAAAATAAGATACTTATTAGAACCTCGCAGGGTTTTTGTAATGTTTATGTATTCAATAAGGGTAGATGCCACACATAATTCAGGGCATTATTTAAAAAAGGGGAAGCATAAGGTAGGTTGAAGTTTATTTTTTCCCGGGGTCTTGATTTTTTCCGAAATTTTTATTTCTACTACATTTTCCTTGATAAAATATTGTTTAGTGATATTTTTGAAAGTGTTTGGACTCTGTGTCCAGAGGTTAATGCCAGTAACATAACTAGTGTTTTTGTTAGTAACTTAAATTTTATCTATTTATGAGGGTATAATGATTTAAGTACGTTAACACCAGGTTGTGTTGTATTTTGGTTCTGGTGGTTTGAGGTTATATAATCCCTTAAGAAACCTATTAATAATCTTTTCATCATTTGCATTAAGGCATGTTATTAGGTTTAAGGCTGATCTATATATATTAAGAGTTGAGTAAGACAGGTTATGGTTAAATTGTTTTTGAAGGAAACTTAAGTAACTATCTAAATTAAATTGAAGATAATTAACTTTTTTAGTCTTGCAAAACTTTACCCATTTTTGGTAACATACATTATATTGATTTAAAGTACCTTCAGATATTGAGGCAATTATAGTATTTATTGCTACTTCCGGAACTCCACGTTGTGTCATAGATTGCCGGATAATTTCGCGGCCACTAATCTAAGGTTCCTGTAAAGTGGATGAGGTGTCCTAAAAGGAGAAATCAGTAGATCAATTTGAGGTTTAAAAGTTATTGGATTAGAAGTAACAAGCCTTTTAAATAAGGGATACCATGGTTGGGTTGGCCAATCTGGAACTATAACTATTGCGGTTGCTCTATCGTGAATTATTTTATTTAGAACTTTTGAAATCAAACAAAAAGGTGGGAATTCATAAAAATACTTATTCCATGTTATAGTGAACTAGTCTATAAAGGAAGAGTTTGGGTCTGGTCCCCAAGAAGCATATACCGCACACTTCGAATTCAAGTTTGATGCGAAAAGATCTATTTTGGGATTTCCTAATTTTTCACAAATTTGTTTAAATATTTTAGGATTTAATTCGTATTCAGTTTGTATATCTAGTGTTCTTGACTCTCTATCCGCTGAATAATTATTTTTAGATTCTATGTAAGAGGCAAATACAGTAATGTTACGTAATTCGCACCATATCCAGATTTCTTGCGTAAGAGTGTTCAGTTTTGGATATTTGATACTACCTCCTTTATTTATGCAAGCAATTGCTATTTTATTGTCAATTCTAATTAAAATCTCAGCGTTGTTAAGTTTTTTTGCAAACGATTTAATTGCAAAGGCTGCAAGCAGTTCTAAGTAATTAATATGATGCTTCTTTTGTTCAGGGGACCAGAACCCGTGAATAGAGCAACCCTGGCAATGCGCCCCCCACCCTGTTTTTGAGGCATCACTATAAATTACCAGGGTAAAGTCTTGATTTTGATCAATATTTTTGTATGAATTGTCTATATTTTTTAACCACTACTTTAAATAATTTTTTATATTTTTCGGAAAGGAAATAGTTGCGCTGTATTTTTTATATTTTCTTAGAGCTAAATATTTTTCTCTTTCAAGTGATTTAATATAAATCCAGCCATATTTTACCGCGGGGCAAGCCGCAACAAGTCTGCCTATTAATTTAGCGAAAAAACTGTAGTTTAAAATTAAGTTTTTGCTTTAACATAATGATACTTTTTTTAATGTCTGACTTTTTTCCTTTTGGTAAAAAGAGTGTCATATTTATTGTATTGTATGTGAAGCCTAAAAACGTTAACATTTGGTATGGCTCTAAAACGCTTTTTTTATAATTAACTATAAATCCTAGGTTATTTAACAAATTTACACAGGAATTTACAGCGCTTTTACATTTTTCTTTGTTGTTATCTATTAAAATTACGTCATCTAAAAATATAACTAGTAAAATATTTTGTTTTCTAAGTAACTCAATAGCAGGTTTTAAAATTTTTGTAAATATAGTGCCTGGCTTATCCGAAAGGTAGGCAACAGAATTCGTAGCGTTTACCCTTAAACATAAATCTTAAAAACTTTCTACTTTTTCTGTTTATTGAAATCATGTAGTAAGCATCCGTCAAATCAATATTTGTTTTTAGTAATTAATTTAATAACACTTCGATAATCCTCAATTTTGAAATGTGGAACCTTAATAAATGTATTAAGATCCTTAAGATTCAAAATGAATCGATTTTTTCCGTTTGGTTTTTGGATTAGAAAATATGGTGACAAAAACTCTCCTGGTTTATATTGACATTCGGAAATTGCACCAATCCTTAACATTGTATTAATAGCTTTGGCATATAATTTTTCTTCTGAAAGTGCTACATTAACTTTTTTAACAGAGGTTTGATAAGGGTGTGAACTAAAGGGAATATTTACCCCATGCATCCATTCTAATATCAGTTTGTATTAAGTTAAATGCTCCCAGTTTTTAATAAAATATTTAATGCGACCTGCGTATTTTTTATTTGAACTTACTTTTTCTATCGTTGGTACTGCGAGTAGTGTTTGGTTTCTTTCCTGTTGGTCCGATAAGATGCTGATTTTTTTTTCCTCTGCTTGTATTGGGGACGCTTCCAGTTTAAATTGCGATTGAAAGAAGAATTTACATTTGCTTGCTGGCGTCCTTCAGTTGAACTCGAAACTTTAATTTCATTAATATTTTGAAGTGGATTATACTTCTTTGCCTTGAGTTCCCAGCTTGTCTTTTTTGCTACATCTAAAGCCTTGATGTTGGTTACAAAGTTTTTTTTCAAATAGAAGTTCATCGGTTTTGCAGTGTTTCATCGATTTTTTGGCAGAATAATTTAGTGATGGGGTAATATTATACTTTCTGTGAGTGGAAATCGAGTGGTGTACATTGCAGATTAATTGAGATGCATCCCCCAAACATGCAATAAATTCTTTGTTAGAGTCCGTCGTTTCTTCAGAAAGTAGTTTATTCATCAAAACACCCACGGCAGAAAGTGCGTGTCCTGTTTGTTCTTGGATATTTGAAAGAAATTTATCTTGGGCCAAACACTTTTTGTCTAAACAACCCTCTATTTCTGGGGATAATGCAGAAGCTTTGAGTAGCGGACAATTTTCAAAATTCGGGTATTTACCTTTGATTTCGGCTCTGGTATCTTTATCGACCCCCTCTTGTAGATAGCTGTTCCAGCGGAGAGCCAATTTTTCATGTAATGGCTCTGCCGCAACCAACGCCTGACTCGGTTTCTTACACAAAATGTCGAAATCTTTATTCGTTTTGTTAGTTTCCGTGTGAATTTCAACTACGGTAGTTACTTTATTAGATGTTGGGTCGTTTTCCATTACTACAATATAATGTGAGATATAAATCTAAAATTATTTGTTATAACCAGGTGGGTATATAACATATAACGAAAAAGCCAATTTGTGCTTTTCTCGTGCATTTACACTGAGATTTTTAACTAATAAAAGTTAAAAACCCCGTGGTATTTGGTTAATGTACTTTAAACTCAATTGATTGTACATATAATAAACAACCAAGTGGTGTTTCTATAATTTTTTACCCTTTAAACCAAAATGGTCGTAAAAAATTCATCTGTAAGACTTACCTTGTGTGTTCTGCTCATCTTGTTCATCCCTAGAATTGTCGATTCGATGAGTCAGAAGAGTACAATGAAGATGAATCTCTGGATGCGTCATCTATTTTCCTCCTTAACCGGTCTATTTGTTTCCGTAGCTACTGGTATTTTCTTTTTTCACTTTTCTACACTCCACACTACTTTCTCTACTTCTTTTTGGCATTTTTCTTTTTGTTTGTTTAAATAACGCGATTTTTCTAGAATTTTTAACTTTATTTTTAAGCACGATGTTATTCGGATAGGTATAAATATCGAAGTGAATTCATAGTACCTGTCGCTTATCAGTGAGACCGGACGGTTTTTACAACTTGTTTACTTTAAAATATACCGGATAGGTAGTAAATAGCGATACTACGATGTAATTACCCTCGGAAGAAAAGCGAAGTAAAATTAAGATTAATGGTTGTTTAATTGTAAATTACATTTTTACTTTTGGTACATTGTTATTTTTTTTTCTAAAAGTTAACTTAATATTTTTATAAATTCACTCTCAACATGTAAATCATATAACAAATTGACGCCCAACGTCATAATATAGTTACAAAATGTCTTCTTCTACTCCTGCCTCTTCCCGCTTTTTCCCATAACCTATGTTGCCCTCATCCTCCGATTCTCCGGACTCACTAATTAGTGTCGACTGCTTTCTGATCCTACTTGCTTCAGTGGACCTGTTTGCTTTTTTATGGCCTGCGAACAGCTCCTCCTCGGACCTCTTCCTCTCCATTGCCTCCACTATCCTCTTCACCTCATCCTCTTTGGTTTTCTTAGTTTTTTTCATGATTAATCCCAAGAGTAGGGACGAATGTGGGTCCGACGGGGCAGTGCGCCCTTACCCCGTTAAGGCTAATTCACAATGGGGTTCAGCCAGGTTCCCCAAGGGGATCGTTCGTGACGCTCTAACCCTCACGTCTTCCATACCATTGGCACGATGCCTTACACCGTAGTAGTGGGGATTTATTATTTAACACAACATAACCTAATGTTACGTTAAAAAAAGTAAAAAACATGTATATTTATATTATTGTTATTCATTTAAATGCCAAATTAACGTTAAAAACAAACATTTATTGTTACTTATTTATTCGAATACCAAATGGATACGCTACTAACCCTGCCAACTATCTACTCAAAATAATTAATCTCAAAGAACTGTGGAAAACAAAACCTAATCAATATTTTGCCTATATTGCCTACTATCCTTCCTACTTTGGGAGCTGAGCGAACGTAACAAAGACCCTAGCTATGCCCAGTCAGCCAGTGATTTGATAACAGCTGGTTCAAAGCACAAAACCCATCGTTGACCTGAATCCCTGATAGGTAGAGATGCCACCCATTAACTGCTATGAGAACCTTATATAACCCTAGTATCCCGGTATACAATCTTACAATAGTGTAGATAGTAATAAAAATAGTACTCACCCTGTATGGTCCAGTTGGTTAACTGGACGAGGGGGTAAAGTCAAATAAAACAAATTAGTTTACTGCTGTAAGAGAATGTTCACTATATTCTTCGAAATGATATACAGATCTGATTAATTGGCCAATTATATTCGAATATTAGGGCGTACAACTTGTTACCTAAAACATTAGTTATACATATTAAAGAAAAGCAATATAGTACATAACAAATAGATGGTGACCATTACCTCCCCATACATAAGGTATAACCCCAGTGACTGAAGGTGAACTTAAATCATAAAGATTATTGTGATACAATACAAGTTACAAGCGTAGGACACTGAAGGTGAAACTACGCCAAGATAATAAGTATAATCTTGACTTTGCAAGTATTCTGTTATAATTCCTAGATATTATACATATCCGAAATGACCCAACCATTTATCAAAGTTAAAATAACACCAACACTGAAGGTGACTTGGGTTACGTGAACGTCCAACTAAATTGACAATGACTTAATCAGTAAAACGAAACTACTTAACTACATTAAGAACTTAACTTAACTAGACAATCCTTAGAGCAGCCAGCGCTACATTAGCCTATCTACGAAATCTTCAGTTCTATCAAAGAACACCTCACGGGTATGGCGGGGAGCAGAATCTTGGTTCTGGAAGTTCCACGCAAGTTCCTCCACCGGAACACTCCAACACCCTCGTCAAGTTTCTTCCGGGTCCCTAGTCCTAGCCTAGCGAACTCTCCGAACGGATAATTCCATTCCACCAACCCTCGGGACGATGATGGACCCAGCAAAACTAGAACAACTAGCAAAACCAGTGGTAAAATAAAAACCCTTTGTAAAACCCTACAAAATACACATATCTCCTTATATCTCAGCGGACTGGATAAAATAAATTGTACATACCTTATGATGTTAGGCGGGGTTAAATAAGTAAGCCGCATGGACGGACGAATAAATCCCCTACTGGGTTGCCTGCTAATTAAATAACCAAATACACCGAACCAACAACACAGCAAGCTTAATTTTGGCAGGTTGGGCGCTCCAAATCCCACTTCCAAAAGCGGATGGTTTAAGATCATCCACAGACATCCATCGCTAGGTGATCGAAATCGATCGATATCGCTTCCCTTCCTCGAACTACAACGTGAATCGATGGTCAACAATCAAGCATGCGGTAGGCAATACCTAATACACCCAAATAATTATTATGACTACCGGCTAATGTATTCTCAATACACCAAAATAATTATTATACATATCTACAAACATTTTCTATTTGAACCTGTAACAGGAGTCAGATAACATTTGCTTTATATCTTCTAAAGAATGATTATTACAAATTTTTGAAAAAAAGTATATGATATATACACTGCAATTGTAATTGTCACTTTGTGCAATTTGTTTTATTAGTTTTAGAGATACATTTTTGAAGGGCAATTTTTTTGCTTTTATGAAGTACTTTTTTTTGAAGAAATAATTTTTCAACAAAATTTTCATTACCCATGGGATCTAGAATAATTATTTCATTATTATGCAAATTTATTAAAATCAGATAATAATGGTTGTTTTTATGTATGGGCATTAAAATGTTTTCTTTATTAATTTTTATATTATTTATAATATATGTAATATCCTTTAATATGTCTTTATTAGACGTGTCTTGTAATAAAAATGAATATCTACAGATATTATTTGATAATCGGTATACGGAGAAACTTTATTTATAATATGCAAAGAGTGATCCACAACGAAACTGGACAACCATTCTTTATTATTTAATGTTCGGAATCATCGAAAAGAAATCTTTTATACTGGATACCGAAGAATCACTAGTTATAACATATCCTCTTTGTTCAGGAAATTGTTTGTAATAACCTTCATTCTTTACTGATCCATTATTATAAAATTCCAGAGGATCCATTGTAGTCCTTCGTTTCTCATTACTAGAAAGGGTAAAATATAATGGACATACTATAAATGGTAGCATATCAAATAAATAAAATTGTCGAATTTTCTTAAGTGTCGAGTTACAAAAGTTAGGATTTTTTTGGATGTGAATAATTTTTATACCTTTAAAAGTATATACTATCAAATCGCACCACTGTCTGTTAGTTATCTCCAATAATCCCTGAATCTGATAATAGTAGTCGTGATTGTTTTTGATTGAACCATCCTGATTTAAGAAATCAAAATGAAATTTTTCTGGGTCAAAATGTCTTGCTACATACGGACATTTAATTTCTATTAGTCCATTTCCAATTAAACCGTCTGGTGATGCAGCAACGTATGGATAATTTTTGTGTATAACATTAATACAATCTAGTCCTTCATATTACAATACTGTAACCGTGCCAAATTTTCACAGTTAATTCCATGTTTTACAGTGGGAGTATTTATTTCCTTCGGCACCGTTAATGATGTAAGTAGACTTTTAGAAGCTTTACTAGCTTTGCAAATTTTTCTTTCGTTCCACCATATTTTACTATTTATTTGATCGCGGGTTTTATAATTCTTTTGCCTTTTTTTGGGATATATTTATATTTTTTGATAAAAGGAGTTCACATAGTTCATATTTCATTGGTATTTTTATTGTTTAAATTGATTATATTAGTGGTACAAATTTCAGAATTAAATTATCGTTTGACCATTCATTTGTCACAGGATTGATGAATTCATCGCAAACATTTATCGCATTGAACCCATATGTAGTAATATCATCCTTCATACCCTGAACACAATAGGCACATACGATAACATCTACATTATCTTCTGCAAATAATCTTTCTTCGACAGTTCCTATATTTTTTAATTGTGTAGGAGGACTTGAAAGGGTAGAATGAATACCTTTCAAAAATCTTGCGTCCAGTTCTCCATTACAACAGTTTCGTCGGTGTTTTCTTTTTTGGGAATCGCTAAACAAGTTTTATGTATTCCTAGTTTGTGTTCTTTGTGCAAGGAAAACATATCAAATTTTATTTTTCGAATAAATCTAGAACATTTTAAATACCTTTTGTTACCTAATGAAATACCTTTTAATTGCCCGAAATAATTTTCTACCAGAGAATTACTGCATCTATCACCCTCGAGTACAAGTACTTGTAGATAATTAAGTGAAGAAATTCGGAGTTCATATATGGATTTAAATCTCCTTGTCCCGGTGAAATATGTACATTTGAAATTATATGGGAAAATCTTTGAAAAAAAAGGACTAGCTTTCATAAGTTCTTTTGTTGTTTCATAAATATAATCACTGGTAATAGGTTCAACGTCATCCTTATTAATTTTTATATTGGTTTCTGTAACAAGAATTTTTAAATACATTAGCGAACTTTCGGCTTGTAAATTGTAGAATTGGCATTTTAATAAAATACCCACATTTTCTATAAATTCATCGAATGTTTCTAAATTTTTTATTGATATAGCCCAAGCCAAAATTTCTTTAACTAATATTTTTTATTTTTCGTTCTTAGCTACTGCGTGAATGTGAATGTAAATTGTAGAATTCGCATTTTAATAAAATACCCACATTTTCTATAAATTCATCGAATGTTTCTAAATTTTTTATTGATATGGCCCAAGCCAAAATTTCTTTGAAAATTTTTTTTGTTTTTCGTTCTTAGCTACTGCGTGAATGTCTTTGCAAACCATTTTCATGTAATATGCACAACACAGATGCATTTGAACCAATTCATTTTTTCGTTGGCCGATACAAATTTTAAAACATAAATCCAAATATTCGGATAGTGTACACCTATTAAATGCTTTAGAAGCTAAAATTAGAAATTGTTCAGAAAAAGCAGGCCAATAAGAATTTTGTTCGCAAAAGAGAAAATCGGATAATAATTTAAAGATTGAGTTTGAATCATGCTGCGCTGACACCATGGAAAATATTCTGTTAGTTTTCTCAATTTTTAATATTGCAGAATAAAATAAAATTCTTTTGCATTTATCGACTGGAGGTCGTACAACACCTCCGGTGGCATCAAAATGAATGAGTGGTAATTTATTTTGATTTTTTTGAGATTTTAGAATTTCAAGCTGTTTTGAACTATATAATTTAACATTGAAAGGTAGTGCAACTTCTTTTATAAAATCAGGGTGATCGCGTTGCATCAGAAGCATGTCAACTATGTCGTCCTTATGGCGATCTAGTTTTGAATTGTTCTCCGATTTAAGTTTTCTTAAAAAAAGGTAGTGCAACTTCTTTTATAAAATCAGGGTGATCGCATTGCATCAGAAGCATGTCAACTATGTCGTCCTTAGGCGATCTAGTTTTAAATTGTTCTCCGATTTAAGTTTTCTTAAAACATAGTCTGATTTTATTTTTTGCAAGTTTTTTCTCTCACTTAATATTTTTTCATTTGCTAGTAGTAAGGTTTGTTTTTTATGGTTAAACGCTTTTTCGTTGATTAGTTTTTTTTGCAGTTGAGTTCTTTCTATTCCTCTTATTGGAGAAGTCATTAATTTTGAATGAAAATAATTCAGGGAAGAGCTGTAAACACTTACTAAATTTTTAAATAATTTAATTTTAAATTTCTTGCTATGGTAATTATTATGTCTACATATCGCATAAATAACTGAACAATATTTTTTTTCAAATATTTTACAAATTTGAAAACTATTATACATACATTATTTACAAATTTTTTAATCATTTTTCTTACATAAAATGGATAAAAGAGTGTATTTAGTTTACCGTCTTTATACATATATAAGATCTACATTATTTTTAATAACGAACTTACCTTCTAAAAATGTACAGGGTCTTTAATGGGGTATATTTTTATTAATAAAATTATTTTTTGACTCCTTAGGTAGTATACTAGACGACATGTTGGGACTTGACAATTTTAATAATAATTTTGGGATTTTAACACTATCCGGCGTTGTTTGAAAAGACTTTTCTATCTATTTCACTATTAGCTGGAGTTGATGTTCCTATATTATCATCAAATATACCTTTATCTGGTAGAGATAAATTGTGAGTCTCACATGTATTTTTTTTCATAGAATTTTTGTCATTCAAAATTTGAAAAGATTCTTGCTGAAGATATAAGCTATCATCAATTTCTGGTAGTTTCTTTACTTTTAAATATGACTCGGCTTTAATAACATTTTCATTTTTAAAAATTTCACCGTTTTGGATGCCCAAACTATCTTCACTATCGCAAGTGTAACGATAATTCGTTACATTTTATTGTTTATTTTATTAAACATAATTTTATAATTTGTGACAACACATAGTGACGATAGCTAGATGAAGGTAAGCTATAAACAATATAATGTAGGTACTTATTTTGTTTTAAAAGGTGTTATGTGTGTTGCATATCTCTTGTTCGATTTATCAATGCAGAATTGTTCTAGTTCAATAACATCGAACGTTAGATCGGAAATCGAACATACCAAGAGATTTGAACAATGCAGAGGCTCGCTGAGGTCGCTCTCTTGACCGGGACGCCGATTGGAACGCTTGACTGACTAGGAGAAGAATTGATTATGAAAAGATTGGCTTATTAACAAAAATGTCGGTATCGTATTAAATCGCTATTTATTTATTGAATCATTATAAATTTTAATTATTTTGATGGCAATTTAAAATAATATATATTTAATTTATCGAATTCAATACATATTTTTGTAATCAGATGGGTTGCTAACCTTTGATTAATAATAATTAATATTTTGTCTAAACAGTTTATCTTATTTAAATATGATTTAATTACCGACCTTCTCAGTTCTTTAAATCTTTTGTTAGAATAATTGGAAGATGTCCCTCAGCTACGACCTTGTGGACGTGATATAGAACTTCAGATAACTTTTACCTTACCACGAGGTGATCATCTCAGGATTTCTTTGGCTGCCGGATTGTTCACTGGAAGTTTCAGGATGAGACAGGTATGTACATCTCTTTATTATTTTAATACTATATTTAATTGCAGAACAATAAACAACTAAAAGGTTGAATTAACTTTCACTATTTATTCGTTAAATACTATAAATGTAATGACAGCCGTTTCGCTATCGAAATAGCATCGTCAGATTGACATATTGAAGTTACATTTTGTTTGTTTGTAGCTATGTACCTGAAGTTGATTAGGTAGTATTAAGGCTAGACCAAGTGTGGCAGTAATAAGACATAATAATATTAAAGCCTAGATGTTATTAGTCCCAAGGGATTATCCTGGATGTATTTCCCTTTAAGATCAGTATAACTGTGCAATGATATAGAAAAACCAGGAAAAAAACTATATCATGCTGATCTTTACGTCTTATCTATGTATAAAATAAAGACTCAATCAAAGTAAACAGTTTAATAGTGATGAACTTCCAAGATTTATATGTTCAATAACTACTATATTGTTGATCTGCTAGATGTCTTTTGATTTCAAGTTCTTCAAGGAAATCTAAATTTTGATTTTTATCACAGGTGTGTAATATTTGAATGTCATTGGTGTGTATGAGTGAGTTTGTGAGTGGATGTTCAAGAACGTGTTTTGCGTAGTTTGACTTATCTGGTTGTTGTAATCTACATGCTCTTAAATGTTCTTATTTCAAAATTTCTTTGTGTTTGACCTATATATACAGCATTACATTTTGGACAATTAATTTTGTAAACACCAGATTTTTTTAATTTAGGTAATTTTGTTTTTACATTTAACAATTTTGTACCAACATTATTGTGTGATTTGAATGAAGTTATTGCAGATGTTGCCGAAGATATTATTTTTGAAATTGTATTCGAAATATTTCCACAATATGTAATACTTTTATAACTTTTAATTTCTTTAGGTTGTTGAGGGAATATTAGTTGTAGTGACATTTTTCTGTTCTTTCTTATTAATTAATTTATTTATCCAATGTATTGGATAGCCATTAGATGTTGCTATTTGTTTTATAATCTCAATTTCTTTATTAAAATTATTTTTATTCACTGGAATTGAAAATGCTCTATGTATCATAGAATTATAAGCTGCTAATTTCTCTCAAATCTAGAAAATTAATTGAATTATTTTCTTCAACTTCTAAGGTGAAATTAATTTTAGGATGTAAGTTATTAATATAATTAAAAAATATATCTTATTGTCGTTCGCTACCTACAAAACCTGCTAACACATCATCAACATATCTATACCAAAATACAATTTTGTTTTTATAACTAGAATTAAAGATTTTGTTTTCTAAATTATCCATAAAAATATTTGCTAAAATTGGAAGACCTTTATTTTGAATATATACTTTCTTATCAAAAAGTAAAATAATTTTGGCTAATGCATACATTAAATAGGTCAATTATATCTGATATTATACCTGAATGGATATTTCTTTCATCTAATAGCTTTTTATCTTGAACTATACATTCTTTAGGAGGTATTTTAAAGAACATATTAGTTACATCAAACGATACTAATTTAATATTATTTTGTAAATTACATTTAATTAATTTATTTATCAAATCTAACGAATTTTGTACTGAATATTTAGATGTGTAACCATAATTATTTAGAATAGTATTTAATTTTTTAGCTACCTTAGTATTAGGAGTGTTAACATACGAAACTACAGGTCTAATCGGTTTTGATTCTTTATGTAATTTAATAGTTCCATATAATTCTGGACATTGAGGATTTTTATTAATTAGGTATTTTTTATCATAGTCATTAAATATATAATTTGAATTATTTGCATGTTCTTTTATTTGGTTAGACATTTTTTGAGTTGGATCGTTCTTTAGAATTTTGACATTACTTGACATTATGAAATTATTCACTTTAGATTTATAATCCTCTTTTTTTAAAATTTCTGTTGAGTTACCTTTATCTGATTTTGTAATGCTTAGGTTATTTTGATCTACTTTATTTTTGATTGATTTTAAAGCTAAAATGTCATTTATTAATAATTTGACTTTGACTTTTGAATTTATCTGTTTTATGTCAACCTTTTAGTTGTTTATTGTACTGAATAAGATGAACTTTCACATAGTAAGGGTTAGTACAATAAATTTCATTATGTTAATTGCATTTTTGCAATTTCTTTTTGGAGAGAATTACATACCTTGCTCGTTATTTTCAATCCGAAAGTTTGGGAAATCATCTGAGTTTTCCTTTACTGTGGTTAACTTATTCCTTTTCTTTTTATTGATTGTCTGTACAGCCAATTTGACAATAACTGTACCTGAATCTAAGTGCCAGCACTACCTATTACTATGTTTTTTTTTATTTCTGTTCATTATTAGTATGTGAATATCAGAGTTTGGTATTAAACAATACCTTGTTAGTAACTATTGTTTGAATTTATCGTTTTTGTTTGATAACCAACTCTGGATATTCAATTTTGCTAGTTAGTATAACTTTTAGTGAAACCATTGGGAGATATTAAGTATAATTGAAACACTCATACTACCACATTTAATTTCATTTTTTGTAATTGTTACATTGGATTTAGTAAATAATATCTAGTTAAGCATTATTGTTTAGCGTTTAGTTTCTGAACATAGTTAGCTCATGTTGAGCCGCGTTTCTTTTGTATTTAACAATTATAAATGTATTATTTTTTTTATGATCATTACTAGTTATATACTAGGGTTTGCTGGGATATCACATCCCTAGTAGCTGTTCTACTTAAGGAATTAATTAAAAGTAAAACCAATTAATCCAGATTTCATAGTGTTAGTGCTTATTAACCCTATTAATAGTTCTAATTATTTTAATCATATTTTCATGATATGGTCTAAAGTTGAGTCCCAAGACCAGTGACAACTCCTGAGTGGACACAAAGGGCTAAAGAAACCTGCCATCTCCAGGGATTAAACAGTATATCCAGTGCCCTATTACCGTCAGCAGCTGGTGAATAATCAGTCGGAACAGTCAATGTAATTAAAATAAGGGTTTCTAATAAACGTAGAGTCAAAACTAACTTGTAAGTAATCCAATTTAACGTTTGAGTAATTTCTATTAGCTTTATTTACATCATCATTATATATTGTAATGATTCAAAATAATAATAATAATAACTTACCAAAATATAATTAAGATTGTGATAAATAATTAAGAAAAAAAAGGATATGTTTAAAATTTTTTCTTTTATATGATGAATTTACCATAAAACTTCTTTATTGGAACTACACAATAAATCTTAATAAACACACACAAAATTAACTTGATAAAAGATGAGTCCTTATAAAGAAACACTAACATCAGGAGTCGATTCAATAATTAAGTCCATTATTCTATGATGTACAAGCTAAAAATAAAAATAAAAATAAACATTAGTATATGACAATACTGAATAATATTAATTTAATATTAGCTGCATGAGACAAATTCTAATAGTTATATAAAGTAAAATTAGTTTAATTAAAATATCAATAAGATAAAACTAAAGTTAATATAATGATAAGTATGATAATACTTTAATAATTAGTTATAAGATAAAAACAAATAAGTATAGTTGATTATAAACCACTATTTAGAGTAGAAAAATATCCAAACATATTTAATTAATTTTATGATTAGTATAATTTAAACTTAATAAACAAACATTAGTAATAAGAAACAAAATAAGTATTATTATAGATTAAAATTTTAACCAAATAAATAATGTTACTTACCAAAACAATATGAGACTTCATTTTAAGCATCAAAGTAATGATTCCATATATTTAATGTATCAGTGAATGGGGAAACTTGATATAATTCATGATTTGATGCAGGATATTATCTTGAAAGAATCTAAAAAGATATTGAAATTTATCATATATAACATAGTAAAGAAAGTGATTAAAATTGTTTGTAAACAAAGACTGAAGAATTAAAAGTTTAGAAATAACTTTGTGACCGATAAAACTAGTGAAAAGACACTGTAAATAGTGATACGGTGATTACAATCTTGAAATAAAGACTAAAGAAAGTGATTATAATGTAAGGACATGAATTTAACATTAAGTGTTTAATTTAGTGTTATTGTTTATTAAAACTATGTATTATTGTAAGATATTTAATTTTAAGTTGTTAATTTATAATATTAAGTGTTGTTATATTATTTATTTGATTAATTTTACATAAAAATTGTTACGACGCAATAAGTTTTAAATGCAAATATAAAACAAAATAAGTATATTTGTAAAAAGAAAAAGTTTGACAATATTTGACAATATAAATTTTCATTCTATGCTAAAATTAAATATGAAAAGGAAATATTTGCTCATAATTGTTTAAAATTTTATTATAAATTGTTAAAATGTCCGCCATTGTATAGCTCCAGTAAATTGTTAATTTAGTAAGGAAAACTGGGATTAAAAATTAAAAGAGGTTATTTTTGTAATACTGTAAGTTATATAATTTCATTATGCATCAATTAGAAACATAGAAAATCTCAAATAAAAAATTTAATTTAAAAAAAAATTCATTAAATTAAGGTTAAATAAACAAAAGACTTTCGAAAAATACGCCATTGTTATAACTTCCGGCGTGAGCATATAAAAACCCGGAAAACATTAATAAAGGGGTCATTCTAATTTCACCTGTAAGCCGATTCACGCTTGATTGTTTTTAAAATTACCGTTAATTAATGGCTGACTTCCTGTAAAAATTAAAAATGGCCGTACAATAACTTATGTAAAAGTTATATGAATTTATAATTATTGGACAATTTGAAACTGGATGTTTTAATAAAAATCTATCAGTAAGAATTAAAATAAAATTTATTTATACTAACCTGCACTAATAAATTTGGATATCTGGAGAAGTGGTTAAAAAGTTTTCCATTTTTGAGAAGCCGAGAACGAGGTAATAATTCCTGGGACAATTCCATTTCAAAGCACAAACTCATCATCGGTTCTACGAAGAAAGATCCACCCAAGGAAGTGATTTATACGGTATGTATTTACTATAACTTATTGTAACCATAATCACTTTCAAAATACTTATAAACTTATTGTGAATGGTAAATTTCATTAAATATCCATTGAAAACTTTTCAAACACAGCTTGATTTGAATATAAAATTTCTATACAATATTTTAATAACGGCTAACAACCACACGACAATAATAGAATCTGTTCTATGCGAGTATAACCGAAATAATGAATAATTTAATGAAATAATTTCATAGTTCAAATCTACATGCGCATAACTAGTTTATTCAGAGTCGTAACGTAATATAGATAAAGGGTACGTTACTTCATAGTATAATAAATAAAATAATTATTTTTGTCGTTGATTTATATTTGAACCGACTTCTGAGATTAAGAAAACTGCTGTTCAATATCAATATACAACCTATGTCATAATATCAATTCAAGATTGTTCATTATTTTTTGTAATGATTAAATTATATCAAAGTTTCTGTCTTTTAGTGTCACTATACAATACCTTATCGAAATTTGGTAGGATTGCACCTGTTGTCGTTCCATTGTTTTCCTTGTTTTGTTAGGAGTAAAAATCAAAACATAAGTGGCGCTCAAATATTAAGATAAAGTGTGGTGTAATCTTCCCTAACATACCCTTAGTAACACCAGCAGCCATCCCATCCCTGAGATTAGCCTGGAAGTGCTGGTTAAAACTAATTTTCATTGCATCGGTTTCATTTAGCCAGTGTCAATAGTTCGCCACTTCACCTTTTTTGTGCTTGCATAAAAGGGGTTAAATGTTGTTACACTTTTGGCAAACTTATCATTACACTAGTTCCTAAACGAGTTACATTTTTTCTTATTGGTTATAACATTGTTATAAATACGTTTTCTATTTTTTAATGTATTTTTTAGCCCCACATTTTTGCACATGTCTCCGTAAGAAGAACGAGGATCTCTCCATTTGCCATCTAATGGTTCTGTAAAATAATTAAATCTACGCACATAGGCGTCGTCAATAGTTTCCACATCAATTTTGTGCTTATTTAAATTTCCATCGCGCTGACTTGTAATATATCTTTCAGTAATTTGAGATATTTTACTGGGATAGTCATATTTAGTTCCCTTTAATTCAGAGGCTAATGTCCTATAAAGAAACTCTTTTTTATTTAGACACATCGGGTTTCATCTACTTTAGATATGTTCCTTTTATAAGTCCGCCCCATAGCTTGTTAAAATATTAACAGTTAAAATTATGTCAATTAAATTATACAAAACAAAAAATTTTAAAATAGCAAATTAAAATAAAATATAAAATGTTTGTACAAAACTGTTACGAGAACCAATCAAAGGTAAGAGGTAACTGAACCAACAATAAAATAATTAAGGCCAGATTAAGAAAAACACAGACTATAACCTTTATAAGTTGCTATAAATCACAAGTAAAATACCGTGATAAAAACTTTTCAAAAAAAAAAATTGAAAAAATGATTTATACTGTAGAGCTTAGGTGAAGGTAAACTGTAAATTAAAAAGAAAATCGGCAAAAATAAGAAAACTGATGGAAATACAAAAAATTTTAAAGGGAAAAGATGCTATAAATCACAATTAAAAATGACGTGGTAACGTGGCTTTTTATTTTCTTTAAAATATACAGATTTTTTAATTATTTATTGTAATATTTGCCCTCCTAATCCCTCCTGAAAGCACTTTTTGTGCAAACTGTATATATTTTGTTATATTTTTAACTTACTTACATAATGCCTGGCTTTTCATTTCGTTTAGAAGATACAGAATTTTTAATTATTCATTGTAATATTTGACCCCTAATCCCGTCCGGAAGCACTTTTCATGCAAACTGTATATCTTTTGTAATATTTTTAACTTACTTACGAAATGCAAACCTGACTTTTTATTTTCTTTTGAAGATACAGATTTTTTAATTATTTATTGTTTTATTTGACCCCTAATCCCGCCAGGAAGCACCTTTCGTGTAAACTGTATATATTTTGTGATAACAATCAAGAAATAATTTCTATAAGGTGCTCTGCGGGATGAGAAGAACTACTTACCTCGTACTGATGAGACACAATAATGTCGAAACCGGTCTACGAGTAGTGTTCTTCCCGTTGATTTGCAAATCGATAGAGATGGTTTTAAGTATCGACGAAGTCGGTCGCCATCACGTTTTCTTTGGAATGTAATTCAATGTCCGTTGGGGCATATAGCCCAGGAAGTAGTTGTTTTTTCATAGAAAACGATCAAGCTTGGTACAGAAACTGTTTAGTTTCTTTACCCTGGGTGCAGGTGGAAACAATTTTCCACTTTTTCAGTTATTTTGTGATATTTTTAACTTACGAAATGCCAACCTGGAAGATACAGAAATTTAATTATTTAATGTAATATTTAACCCCTTTTGCCGACCCGGGCAATTTTTTTCCTACCACCAATTATTTTTTATTAAATTATTATTTTTAGTTGGTTTACTTTTAATTGTTTATTAATAATATTACTTAAAAACGGTACGCCACTGAAAGTAGAAATCCAGCGGCTCTCAACATTTTTGCCAATTCACAGCGGGTATTACTCCCTCAACACTGAAACATATTGTTAAAAAAATTGTTTAACTATTTCTTTATAGGTATATTATATTGATATTTCTCACATAGGCAATATGGGCATTATAGGACTTGGTCCTCTGCCCTTATCAATTATAATATAATATAATAATGTAATATTTTAAAACTTGCAGATTTCTATATTTTATATCCTTTATACTATACTGGCCATACATAAGTATCATGTATCACTGATCGGTTTAGATTTTAAAAGTGTATTAAGTTGATTAGTGTTATGTTATGTTATCCATTATAATAACATATTCCCGCTTAAACTTAAACCTAAATCCTTTCACGAGTTCTTCTTTTCCAAGTTGGTTGCTGCGGTCTCACATCGATTGTTATTCAGCAAGTGCAATGTCATCAGACCATGGTCTTGTATTGTACATTATTCAGCTATACGAGTGTCACAAACCGCAAGATGGCATGGTAAAATTTTAGAAAAGAACATTGAGATGCCTATCTTTCTTTGTTTTGTTACCTATGATTATTAGGGACATAAAGCAGTTCTAAAAATAGGTACGTATCGAAATGCGCATGTGCAGAAGCGATACGTGGGTTTCGTTGCGTTACGTGAAAATTATCAATCCGTCACACGTATCTAACGTACCGTATCGCATTACTGTGTTCCGTGATCGCGTTTTTCAGCGATTAAGGGACAAAAGTGATGTATACTCAAAAATCATAACCTTATTTTCCATTATTCTAAATCTTAGAACAAAAAGAAACAGGAAGTTTTTGTTTATGTTTACAGTATACTGTCAAAGCAATATTTGGATATAAATGTCAAAAATGAGCGCATAGGCGTATCATTAGGTTCTTATGAATACCAAATTATTTAGAACACTAATTGTATTCACATACTTGATTGGTTAAAATTTATTAAAAACAAAAACCTTGATATAATTTGTATTTTTTATCGGTACGTCAATGGAAACGGAAATTAAAATTGACAATTGGCCGCCATATGCAAGCTCCTTTCTGGACTCAAGGTCATTTTGCATATACTCCTTCCTGTATCTTTTTGTTCTGTCATAAATCATAACAAACATGTCTGTGATGTGTGATAATAGACTTAAAAAGAAAAAGATTATTTTACTATGGGAATTACGACATTATTTTGTTAAGGGAGATATCGGGCCTTTTTTTCTTAGGTTAAAAATTAAAACACATAAATGGTTACGTTACGTAACAAACTCATTTGCTTTATACTTCTTTTTGATTAGTTACCTATCTCCGTTACGTTACGTATACGGATAAGGATACGTGATAATTTTTAGAATGGGGTGTTAAACTTAACAAAAATATGTTTTCTCAATAGTAATAGTTAGTGGTGAACAAAATCATAATGGGAAATCAATTAATTTCAATATTTTTATTCTCAGAAGGTTTTTATGTCGATTTGAAAATTCATCTTTTGGATGATTTGAATAATTCGCTATTTAAGCTGTGACGTACACCTACTAAGAGAGAAGTTAGCTACATAAGGGTTGACATAAGTCCACAATTCTGGGGCTGCGTTTAGAAACGTTGAGTGTAGGGTAAATGTAGAGTTATCATGTGATATGTACTCTTTCTCACAGTTTCTAAACAAACGAGAGTGACAGTATTTGAAATTTGAAATATTGTTTTGGTACACTGTGTTTGATTGTACTCACTACTATAAAAATTACCTACATATAGATATGAATATAATCCAAATAAGGAAAAGAAAAGCCTGTGTTGTTGCAATAGCTGCTTGCCTAACAAAAAGATGTTTTATGAATGTTTACAAGAACAGGATGAAGATAATCAAATTTTTGTTCAGCATTGAATAAAAACCGTTACAATAGAAAATTATGTAGAACGGGTTATTCCTGAAATGCGTGTTAGACTATTTCAATCGCATTTTAGAATTTCCCGTTTGACATATGATAGACTTTTACCAATAATCCATGGAAAAATATGCAAGAGAACAATATTAGGAAGACCATCCATAGATACAGGAAAACAGTTATTGGCTACTTTGTGGCTTCTTGCGACACCAGATTCATACAGGTATTTTCTTTGGTTTTTGGGATACAAGTGCAAGGTTTCATAAATTTACGCCCATTCAAGCTATTTATAAGTACTTTAACCTCTTGCATACTAATTGAACAATCAACAAAATTTTAGGTCAGTTGGTGAAAGGTTTGACCTGGGAAAAAATTCGTTATCTGTAGCATTTTTTCGAATTATTGACGCAATCAACACACTTGCTTCTTTATTTATAAAATGGTCAGCAAATGTAGAACTGGATAAGAACAGAGGATCGGAGAGGGTCAGTACTCCTTTCGATCGGGTAACGGCGAAGGTCAATACCCTTCACCAGGTAGGAAGCGGTGCCGTCGACGATCAATACTCGTCTAAGACCCCGTCGAGGAAATTAGACAGTCAGTACCTGCCTAAGGTAGGTGGAGATTGGCGTTTCGCTTACAGCGCAGATCCAGAGACAACCACTGAGACGGGTAACTCAATGCATTATTACTGTTCGGCAAAACTTGTCTGGGCCATTTTAACTCAGGCATGAGGAAGATGGCGCTAAAGTCTAGTTTCTACCTATTACAAAATTTTGGCCTTTTACTGTATATACAACTAGTCATTTATTAAAGCGGATCTAGGATGGCGGGAAAATTTAAAAATGGATCGATTTATTATATAAATTATTTTTTTTTTAAATTTACAAAAGCAGCAAAATTAGCCTAATAGTCTACTATATTAACTATCTTACTATTAGACTTAAAAATTGCTGTTGTAAATCTTTTAATAATATAAAAACCTAGGTCTTAACAATTTAATAAAAAACAGTCATGTACAGGAGTTTTATTTATTTTAAATCATAGATAAAATATAAATACATAGATTTTTTAATATAAAAGGATATTATCTCTTAGGTGCTTGCATAAAATAAAATTATTATACAACATGGAAAATTATTTTAAAGCAATGGAAAAGTTTTAATTAAAAAAAATTGAAATAGAAATTAAATACATTACAATGGTTCACTTTTAATTTATTAATTTATATTCCAAAATTTTTACAGATTATTATACAATAAATCATAATGTAAAATATATAATAATAAAACATATTTACAAAATACAAAACAAAGTGCTTTGAAATATACAAATAATTAATTTCCAATGATCAATTAATTTGACTGGAACAAATTAAATATGTTTAAATTTTTTAATTTTTTTTGTTTGTGCATTTATTTTATTTTCTTTAATCTCCCTTACCTTTCTTTTGCACCACCACGGTATACCTATTTTGTAAATTCCTTTTACTATGGATTTTTGTATTATATCATTGTGAAGAGAACATTTTATCCAGGAAAAATCTACTTTCGACAGTAATTCCTTTTCTATTTTTTTAGAGATTTCTGATGATACACAGTTTGTTTCAAGAAAATTCTCTAACAATGTAATTGCTGTTCCTACTGATATTACAGGTTTTTCTGATGGATATATCAATTTTTCTTGGTTTTGATCCCATTCCCGAAAACTAATAAATAAGTTGTGTGGTTCATCAGAACTGGAGATTAAAACATTTTGACATTGATTACAATGTACAACCTTTAAAATCTTTTTTATAATAAATCCTGCAACATAAGCAACTGACATAGTTGAAACACTACCAATTTTGACCTCATTGGCTATATCAATTGCCACATTCTCAGGGTTAATAATATTTGTACCCATTATTTCAGTAGAACCACATACTTCAGAGGATTTTACTAATTTGAAAACTATTATACATACATTATTTACAAATTTTTGAATCATTTTTCTTACATAAAATGGATAAAAGAGTGTATTTAGTTTACCGTCTTTATACATATATAAGATCTACATTATTTTTAATAACGAACTTACCTTCTAAAAATGTACAGGGTCTTTAATGGGGTATATTTTTATTAATAAAATTATTTTTTGACTCCTTAGGTAGTATACTAGACGACATGTTGGGACTTGACAATTTTAATAATAATTTTGGGATTTTAACACTATCCGGCGTTGTTTGAAAAGACTTTTCTATCTATTTCACTATTAGCTGGAGTTGATGTTCCTATATTATCATCAAATATACCTTTATCTGGTAGAGATAAATTGTGAGTCTCACATGTATTTTTTTCATAGAATTTTTGTCATTCAAAATTTGAAAAAGATTCTTGCTGAAGATATAAGCTATCATCAATTTCTGGTAGTTTCTTTACTTTTAAATATGACTCGGCTTTAATAACATTTTCATTTTTAAAAATTTCATCGTTTTGGATGCCCAAACTATCTTCACTATCGCAAGTGTAACGATAATTCGTTACATTTTATTGTTTATTTTATTAAACATAATTTTATAATTTGTGACAACACATAGTGACGATAGCTAGATGAAGGTAAGCTATAAACAATATAATGTAGGTACTTATTTTGTTTTAAAAGGTGTTATGTGTGTTGCATATCTCTTGTTCGATTTATCAATGCAGAATTGTTCTAGTTCAATAACATCGAACGTTAGATCGGAAATCGAACATACCAAGAGATTTGAACAATGCAGAGGCTCGCTGAGGTCGCTCTCTTGACCGGGACGCCGATTGGAACGCTTGACTGACTAGGAGAAGAATTGATTATGAAAAGATTGGCTTATTAACAAAAATGTCGGTATCGTATTAAATCGCTATTTATTTATTGAATCATTATAAATTTTAATTATTTTGATGGCAATTTAAAATAATATATATTTAATTTATCGAATTCAATACATATTTTTGTAATCAGATGGGTTGCTAACCTTTGATTAATAATAATTAATATTTTGTCTAAACAGTTTATCTTATTTAAATATGATTTAATTACCGACCTTCTCAGTTCTTTAAATCTTTTGTTAGAATAATTGGAAGATGTCCCTCAGCTACGACCTTGTGGACGTGATATAGAACTTCAGATAACTTTTACCTTACCACGAGGTGATCATCTCAGGATTTCTTTGGCTGCCGGATTGTTCACTGGAAGTTTCAGGATGAGACAGGTATGTACATCTCTTTATTATTTTAATACTATATTTAATTGCAGAACAATAAACAACTAAAAGGTTGAATTAACTTTCACTATTTATTCGTTAAATACTATAAATGTAATGACAGCCGTTTCGCTATCGAAATAGCATCGTCAGATTGACATATTGAAGTTACATTTTGTTTGTTTGTAGCTATGTACCTGAAGTTGATTAGGTAGTATTAAGGCTAGACCAAGTGTGGCAGTAATAAGACATAATAATATTAAAGCCTAGATGTTATTAGTCCCAAGGGATTATCCTGGATGTATTTCCCTTTAAGATCAGTATAACTGTGCAATGATATAGAAAAACCAGGAAAAAAACTATATCATGCTGATCTTTACGTCTTATCTATGTATAAAATAAAGACTCAATCAAAGTAAACAGTTTAATAGTGATGAACTTCCAAGATTTATATGTTCAATAACTACTATATTGTTGATCTGCTAGATGTCTTTTGATTTCAAGTTCTTCAAGGAAATCTAAATTTTGATTTTTATCACAGGTGTGTAATATTTGAATGTCATTGGTGTGTATGAGTGAGTTTGTGAGTGGATGTTCAAGAACGTGTTTTGCATAGTTTGACTTATCTGGTTGTTGTAATCTACATGCTCTTAAATGTTCTTATTTCAAAATTTCTTTGTGTTTGACCTATATATACAGCATTACATTTTGGACAATTAATTTTGTAAACACCAGATTTTTTAATTTAGGTAATTTTGTTTTTACATTTAACAATTTTGTACCAACATTATTGTGTGATTTGAATGAAGTTATTGCAGATGTTGCCGAAGATATTATTTTTGAAATAGTATTCGAAATATTTCCACAATATGTAATACTTTTATAACTTTTAATTTCTTTAGGTTGTTGAGGGAATATTAGTTGTAGTGACATTTTTCTGTTCTTTCTTATTAATTAATTTATTTATCCAATGTATTGGATAGCCATTAGATGTTGCTATTTGTTTTATAATCTCAATTTCTTTATTAAAATTATTTTTATTCACTGGAATTGAAAATGCTCTATGTATCATAGAATTATAAGCTGCTAATTTCTCTCAAATCTAGAAAATTAATTGAATTATTTTCTTCAACTTCTAAGGTGAAATTAATTTTAGGATGTAAGTTATTAATATAATTAAAAAATATATCTTATTGTCGTTCGCTACCTACAAAACCTGCTAACACATCATCAACATATCTATACCAAAATACAATTTTGTTTTTATAACTAGAATTAAAGATTTTGTTTTCTAAATTATCCATAAAAATATTTGCTAAAATTGGAAGACCTTTATTTTGAATATATACTTTCTTATCAAAAGTAAAATAATTTTGGCTAATGCATACATTAAATAGGTTAACACAATCAATTTCATTAAATAGGTCAATTATATCTGATATTATACCTGAATGGATATTTCTTTCATCTAATAGCTTTTTATCTTGAACTATACATTCTTTAGGAGGTATTTTAAAGAACATATTAGTTACATCAAACGATACTAATTTAATATTATTTTGTAAATTACATTTAATTAATTTATTTATCAAATCTAACGAATTTTGTACTGAATATTTAGATGTGTAACCATAATTATTTAGAATAGTATTTAATTTTTTAGCTACCTTAGTATTAGGAGTGTTAACATACGAAACTACAGGTCTAATCGGTTTTGATTCTTTATGTAATTTAATAGTTCCATATAATTCTGGACATTGAGGATTTTTATTAATTAGGTATTTTTTATCATAGTCATTAAATATATAATTTGAATTATTTGCATGTTCTTTTATTTGGTTAGACATTTTTTGAGTTGGATCGTTTTTTAGAATTTTGACATTACTTGACATTATGAAATTATTCACTTTAGATTTATAATCCTCTTTTTTTAAAATTTCTGTTGAGTTACCTTTATCTGATTTTGTAATGATTAGGTTATTTTGATCTACTTTATTTTTGATTGATTTTAAAGCTAAAATGTCATTTATTAATAATTTGACTTTGACTTTTGAATTTATCTGTTTTATGTCAACCTTTTAGTTGTTTATTGTACTGAATAAGATGAACTTTCACATAGTAAGGGTTAGTACAATAAATTTCATTATGTTAATTGCATTTTTGCAATTTCTTTTTGGAGAGAATTACATACCTTGCTCGTTATTTTCAATCCGAAAGTTTGGGAAATCATCTGAGTTTTCCTTTACTGTGGTTAACTTATTCCTTTTCTTTTTATTGATTGTCTGTACAGCCAATTTGACAATAACTGTACCTGAATCTAAGTGCCAGCACTACCTATTACTATGTTTTTTTTTATTTCTGTTCATTATTAGTATGTGAATATCAGAGTTTGGTATTAAACAATACCTTGTTAGTAACTATTGTTTGAATTTATCGTTTTTGTTTGATAACCAACTCTGGATATTCAATTTTGCTAGTTAGTATAACTTTTAGTGAAACCATTGGGAGATATTAAGTATAATTGAAACACTCATACTACCACATTTAATTTCATTTTTTTGTAATTGTTACATTGGATTTAGTAAATAATATCTAGTTAAGCATTATTGTTTAGCGTTTAGTTTCTGAACATGGTTAGCTCATATTGAGCCGCGTTTCTTTTGTATTTAACAATTATAAATGTATTATTTTTTTTTATGATCATTACTAGTTATATACTAGGGTTTGCTGGGATATCACATCCCTAGTAGCTGTTCTACTTAAGGAATTAATTAAAAGTAAAACCAATTAATCCAGATTTCATAGTGTTAGTGCTTATTAACCCTATTAATAGTTCTAATTATTTTAATCATATTTTCATGATATGGTCTAAAGTTGAGTCCCAAGACCAGTGACAACTCCTGAGTGGACACAAAGGGCTAAAGAAACCTGCCATCTCCAGGGATTAAACAGTATATCCAGTGCCCTATTACCGTCAGCAGCTGGTGAATAATCAGTCGGAACAGTCAATGTAATTAAAATAAGGGTTTCTAATAAACGTAGAGTCAAAACTAACTTGTAAGTAATCCAATTTAACGTTTGAGTAATTTCTATTAGCTTTATTTACATCATCATTATATATTGTAATGATTCAAAATAATAATAATAATAACTTACCAAAATATAATTAAGATTGTGATAAATAATTAAGAAAAAAGGATATGTTTAAAATTTTTTCTTTTATATGATGAATTTACCATAAAACTTCTTTATTGGAACTACACAATAAATCTTAATAAACACACACAAAATTAACTTGATAAAAGATGAGTCCTTATAAAGAAACACTAACATCAGGAGTCGATTCAATAATTAAGTCCATTATTCTATGATGTACAAGCTAAAAATAAAAATAAAAATAAACATTAGTATATGACAATACTGAATAATATTAATTTAATATTAGCTGCATGAGACAAATTCTAATAGTTATATAAAGTAAAATTAGTTTAATTAAAATATCAATAAGATAAAACTAAAGTTAATATAATGATAAGTATGATAATACTTTAATAATTAGTTATAAGATAAAAACAAATAAGTATAGTTGATTATAAACCACTATTTAGAGTAGAAAAATATCCAAACATATTTAATTAATTTTATGATTAGTATAATTTAAACTTAATAAACAAACATTAGTAATAAGAAACAAAATAAGTATTATTATAGATTAAAATTTTAACCAAATAAATAATGTTACTTACCAAAACAATATGAGACTTCATTTTAAGCATCAAAGTAATGATTCCATATATTTAATGTATCAGTGAATGGGGAAACTTGATATAATTCATGATTTGATGCAGGATATTATCTTGAAAGAATCTAAAAAGATATTGAAATTTATCATATATAACATAGTAAAGAAAGTGATTAAAATTGTTTGTAAACAAAGACTGAAGAATTAAAAGTTTAGAAATAACTTTGTGACCGATAAAACTAGTGAAAAGACACTGTAAATAGTGATACGGTGATTACAATCTTGAAATAAAGACTAAAGAAAGTGATTATAATGTAAGGACATGAATTTAACATTAAGTGTTTAATTTAGTGTTATTGTTTATTAAAACTATGTATTATTGTAAGATATTTAATTTTAAGTTGTTAATTTATAATATTAAGTGTTGTTATATTATTTATTTGATTAATTTTACATAAAAATTGTTACGACGCAATAAGTTTTAAATGCAAATATAAAACAAAATAAGTATATTTGTAAAAGAAAAAGTTTGACAATATTTGACAATATAAATTTTTATTCTATGCTAAAATTAAATATGAAAAGGAAATATTTGCTCATAATTGTTTAAAATTTTATTATAAATTGTTAAAATGTCCGCCATTGTATAGCTCCAGTAAATTGTTAATTTAGTAAGGAAAACTGGGATTAAAAATTAAAAGAGGTTATTTTTGTAATACTGTAAGTTATATAATTTCATTATGCATCAATTAGAAACATAGAAAATCTCAAATAAAAAATTTAATTTAAAAAAAAAAATTCATTAAATTAAGGTTAAATAAACAAAAGACTTTCGAAAAATACGCCATTGTTATAACTTCCGGCGTGAGCATATAAAAACCCGGAAAACATTAATAAAGGGGTCATTCTATTTTCACCTGTAAGCCGATTCACGCTTGATTGTTTTTAAAATTACCGTTAATTAATGGCTGACTTCCTGTAAAAATTAAAAATGGCCGTACAATAACTTATGTAAAAGTTATATGAATTTATAATTATTGGACAATTTGAAACTGGATGTTTTAATAAAAATCTATCAGTAAGAATTAAAATAAAATTTATTTATACTAACCTGCACTAATAAATTTGGATATCTGGAGAAGTGGTTAAAAAGTTTTCCATTTTTGAGAAGCCGAGAACGAGGTAATAATTCCTGGGACAATTCCATTTCAAAGCACAAACTCATCATCGGTTCTACGAAGAAAGATCCACCCAAGGAAGTGATTTATACGGTATGTGTTTACTATAACTTATTGTAACCATAATCACTTTCAAAATACTTATAAACTTATTGTGAATGGTAAATTTCAATATCCATTAAAAACTTTTCTAACACAGCTTGATTTGAATATAAAATTTCTATACAATATTTTAATAACGGCTAACAACCACTCGACAATAGAATCTGTTCTATGCGAGTATAACCGAAATAATTTCATAGTTTAAATCTACATGCGCATAACTAGTTTATTCAGAGTCGTAACGTAATATAGATAAAGGGTACGTTACTTCATAGTATAATAAATAAAATAATTATTTTTGTCGTTGATTTATATTTGAACCGACTTCTGAGATTAAGAAAACTGCTGTTCAATATCAATATACAACCTATGTCATAATATCAATTCAAGATTGTTCATTATTTTTTGTAATGATTAAATTATATCAAAGTTTCTGTCTTTTAGTGTCACTATACAATACCTTATCGAAATTTGGTAGGATTGCACCTGTTGTCGTTCCATTGTTTTCCTTGTTTTGTTAGGAGTAAAAATCAAAACATAAGTGGCGCTCAAATATTAAGATAAAGTGTGGTGTAATCTTCCCTAACATACCCTTAGTAACACCAGCAGCCATCCCATCCCTGAGATTAGCCTGGAAGTGCTGGTTAAAACTAATTTTCATTGCATCGGTTTCATTTAGCCAGTGTCAATAGTTCGCCACTTCACCTTTTTTGTGCTTGCATAAAAGGGGTTAAATGTTGTTACACTTTTGGCAAACTTATCATTACACTAGTTCCTAAACGAGTTACATTTTTTCTTATTGGTTATAACATTGTTATAAATACGTTTTCTATTTTTTAATGTATTTTTTAGCCCCACATTTTTGCACATGTCTCCGTAAGAAGAACGAGGATCTCTCCATTTGCCATCTAATGGTTCTGTAAAATAATTAAATCTACGCACATAGGCGTCGTCAATAGTTTCCACATCAATTTTGTGCTTATTTAAATTTCCATCGCGCTGACTTGTAATATATCTTTCAGTAATTTGAGATATTTTACTGGGATAGTCATATTTAGTTCCCTTTAATTCAGAGGCTAATGTCCTATAAAGAAACTCTTTTTTATTTAGACACATCGGGTTTCATCTACTTTAGATATGTTCCTTTTATAAGTCCGCCCCATAGCTTGTTAAAATATTAACAGTTAAAATTATGTCAATTAAATTATACAAAACAAAAAATTTTAAAATAGCAAATTAAAATAAAATATAAAATGTTTGTACAAAACTGTTACGAGAACCAATCAAAGGTAAGAGGTAACTGAACCAACAATAAAATAATTAAGGCCAGATTAAGAAAAACACAGACTATAACCTTTATAAGTTGCTATAAATCACAAGTAAAATACCGTGATAAAAACTTTTCAAAAAAAAAATTGAAAAAATGATTTATACTGTAGAGCTTAGGTGAAGGTAAACTGTAAATTAAAAAGAAAATCGGCAAAAATAAGAAAACTGATGGAAATACAAAAAATTTTAAAGGGAAAAGATGCTATAAATCACAATTAAAATGACGTGGTAACGTGGCTTTTTATTTTCTTTAAAATATACAGATTTTTTAATTATTTATTGTAATATTTGCCCTCCTAATCCCTCCTGAAAGCACTTTTTGTGCAAACTGTATATATTTTGTTATATTTTTAACTTACTTACATAATGCCTGGCTTTTCATTTCGTTTAGAAGATACAGAATTTTTAATTATTCATTGTAATATTTGACCCCCTAATCCCGTCCGGAAGCACTTTTCATGCAAACTGTATATCTTTTGTAATATTTTTAACTTACTTACGAAATGCAAACCTGACTTTTTATTTTCTTTTGAAGATACAGATTTTTTAATTATTTATTGTTTTATTTGACCCCCTAATCCCGCCAGGAAGCACCTTTCGTGTAAACTGTATATATTTTGTGATAACAATCAAGAAATAATTTCTATAAGGTGCTCTGCGGGATGAGAAGAACTACTTACCTCGTACTGATGAGACACAATAATGTCGAAACCGGTCTACGAGTAGTGTTCTTCCCGTTGATTTGCAAATCGATAGAGATGGTTTTAAGTATCGACGAAGTCGGTCGCCATCACGTTTTCTTTGGAATGTAATTCAATGTCCGTTGGGGCATATAGCCCAGGAAGTAGTTGTTTTTTCATAGAAAACGATCAAGCTTGGTACAGAAACTGTTTAGTTTCTTTACCCTGGGTGCAGGTGGAAACAATTTTCCACTTTTTCAGTTATTTTGTGATATTTTTAACTTACGAAATGCCAACCTGGAAGATACAGAAATTTAATTATTTAATGTAATATTTGACCCCTTTTGCCGACCCGGGCAATTTTTTTCCTACCACCAATTATTTTTTATTAAATTATTATTTTTAGTTGGTTTACTTTTAATTGTTTATTAATAATATTACTTAAAAACGGTACGCCACTGAAAGTAGAAATCCAGCGGCTCTCAACATTTTTGCCAATTCACAGCGGGTATTACTCCCTCAACACTGAAACATATTGTTAAAAAAATTGTTTAACTATTTCTTTATAGGTATATTATATTGATATTTCTCACATAGGCAATATGGGCATTATAGGACTTGGTCCTCTGCCCTTATCAATTATAATATAATATAATAATGTAATATTTTAAAACTTGCAGATTTCAATATTTTATATCCTTTATACTATACTGGCCATACATAAGTATCATGTATCACTGATCGGTTTAGATTTTAAAAGTGTATTAAGTTGATTAGTGTTATGTTATGTTATCCATTATAATAACATATTCCCGCTTAAACTTAAACCTAAATCCTTTCACGAGTTCTTCTTTTCCAAGTTGGTTGCTGCGGTCTCACATCGATTGTTATTCAGCAAGTGCAATGTCATCAGACCATGGTCTTGTATTGTACATTATTCAGCTATACGAGTGTCACAAACCGCAAGATGGCATGGTAAAATTTTAGAAAAGAACATTGAGATGCCTATCTTTCTTTGTTTTGTTACCTATGATTATTAGGGACATAAAGCAGTTCTAAAAATAGGTACGTATCGAAATGCGCATGTGCAGAAGCGATACGTGGGTTTCGTTGCGTTACGTGAAAATTATCAATCCGTCACACGTATCTAAAGTACCGTATCGCATTACTGTGTTCCGTGATCGCGTTTTTCAGCGATTAAGGGACAAAAGTGATGTATACTCAAAAATCATAACCTTATTTTCCATTATTCTAAATCTTAGAACAAAAAGAAACAGGAAGTTTTTGTTTATGTTTACAGTATACTGTCAAAGCAATATTTGGATATAAATGTCAAAAATGAGCGCATAGGCGTATCATTAGGTTCTTATGAATACCAAATTATTTAGAACACTAATTGTATTCACATACTTGATTGGTTAAAATTTATTAAAAACAAAAACCTTGATATAATTTGTATTTTTTATCGGTACGTCAATGGAAACGGAAATTAAAATTGACAATTGGCTGCCATATGCAAGCTCCTTTCTGGACTCAAGGTCATTTTGCATATACTCCTTCCTGTATCTTTTTGTTCTGTCATAAATCATAACAAACATGTCTGTGATGTGTGATAATAGACTTAAAAAGAAAAAGATTATTTTACTATGGGAATTACGACATTATTTTGTTAAGGGAGATATCGAGCCTTTTTTTCTTAGGTTAAAAATTAAAACACATAAATGGTTACGTTACGTAACAAACTCATTTGCTTTATACTTCTTTTTGATTAGTTACCTATCTCCGTTACGTTACGTATGCGGATAAGGATACGTGATAATTTTTAGAATGGGGTGTTAAACTTAACAAAAATATGTTTTCTCAATAGTAATAGTTAGTGGTGAACAAAATCATAATGGGAAATCAATTAATTTCAATATTTTTATTCTCAGAAGGTTTTTATGTCGATTTGAAAATTCATCTTTTGGATGATTTGAATAATTCGCTATTTAAGCTGTGACGTACACCTACTAAGAGAGAAGTTAGCTACATAAGGGTTGACATAAGTCCACAATTCTGGGGCTGCGTTTAGAAACGTTGAGTGTAGGGTAAATGTAGAGTTATCATGTGATATGTACTCTTTCTCACAGTTTCTAAACAAACGAGAGTGACAGTATTTGAAATTTGAAATATTGTTTTGGTACACTGTGTTTGATTGTACTCACTACTATAAAAATTACCTACATATAGATATGAATATAATCCAAATAAGGAAAAGAAAAGCCTGTGTTGTTGCAATAGCTGCTTGCCTAACAAAAAAAATGTTTTATGAATGTTTACAAGAACAGGATGAAGATAATCAAATTTTTGTTCAGCATTGAATAAAAACCGTTACAATAGAAAATTATGTAGAACGGGTTATTCCTGAAATGCGTGTTAGACTATTTCAATCGCATTTTAGAATTTCCCGTTTGACATATGATAGACTTTTACCAATAATCCATGGAAAAATATGCAAGAGAACAATATTAGGAAGACCATCCATAGATACAGGAAAACAGTTATTGGCTACTTTGTGGCTTCTTGCGACACCACTCATTTGCTTTATACTTCTTTTTGATTAGTTACCTATCTCCGTTACGTTACGTATACGGATAAGGATACGTGATAATTTTTAGAATGGGGTGTTAAACTTAACAAAAATATGTTTTCTCAATAGTAATAGTTAGTGGTGAACAAAATCATAATGGGAAATCAATTAATTTCAATATTTTTATTCTCAGAAGGTTTTTATGTCGATTTGAAAATTCATCTTTTGGATGATTTGAATAATTCGCTATTTAAGCTGTGACGTACACCTACTAAGAGAGAAGTTAGCTACATAAGGGTTGACATAAGTCCACAATTCTGGGGCTGCGTTTAGAAACGTTGAGTGTAGGGTAAATGTAGAGTTATCATGTGATATGTACTCTTTCTCACAGTTTCTAAACAAACGAGAGTGACAGTATTTGAAATTTGAAATATTGTTTTGGTACACTGTGTTTGATTGTACTCACTACTATAAAAATTACCTACATATAGATATGAATATAATCCAAATAAGGAAAAGAAAAGCCTGTGTTGTTGCAATAGCTGCTTGCCTAACAAAAAAAATGTTTTATGAATGTTTACAAGAACAGGATGAAGATAATCAAATTTTTGTTCAGCATTGAATAAAAACCGTTACAATAGAAAATTATGTAGAACGGGTTATTCCTGAAATGCGTGTTAGACTATTTCAATCGCATTTTAGAATTTCCCGTTTGACATATGATAGACTTTTACCAATAATCCATGGAAAAATATGCAAGAGAACAATATTAGGAAGACCATCCATAGATACAGGAAAACAGTTATTGGCTACTTTGTGGCTTCTTGCGACACCAGATTCATACAGGTATTTTCTTTGGTTTTTGGGATACAAGTGCAAGGTTTCATAAATTTACGCCCATTCAAGCTATTTATAAGTACTTTAACCTCTTGCATACTAATTGAACAATCAACAAAATTTTAGGTCAGTTGGTGAAAGGTTTGACCTGGGAAAAAATTCGTTATCTGTAGCATTTTTTCGAATTATTGACGCAATCAACACACTTGCTTCTTTATTTATAAAATGGTCAGCAAATGTAGAACTGGATAAGAACAGAGGATCGGAGAGGGTCAGTACTCCTTTCGATCGGGTAACGGCGAAGGTCAATACCCTTCACCAGGTAGGAAGCGGTGCCGTCGACGATCAATACTCGTCTAAGACCCCGTCGAGGAAATTAGACAGTCAGTACCTGCCTAAGGTAGGTGGAGATTGGCGTTTCGCTTACAGCGCAGATCCAGAGACAACCACTGAGACGGGTAACTCAATGCATTATTACTGTTCGGCAAAACTTGTCTGGGCCATTTTAACTCAGGCATGAGGAAGATGGCGCTAAAGTCTAGTTTCTACCTATTACAAAATTTTGGCCTTTTACTGTATATACAACTAGTCATTTATTAAAGCGGATCTAGGATGGCGGGAAAATTTAAAAATGGATCGATTTATTATATAAATTAATTTTTTTTTAAATTTACAAAAGCAGCAAAATTAGCCTAATAGTCTACTATATTAACTATCTTACTATTAGACTTAAAAATTGCTGTTGTAAATCTTTTAATAATATAAAAACCTAGGTCTTAACAATTTAATAAAAAACAGTCATGTACAGGAGTTTTATTTATTTTAAATCATAGATAAAATATAAATACATAGATTTTTTAATATAAAAGGATATTATCTCTTAGGTGCTTGCATAAAATAAAATTATTATACAACATGGAAAATTATTTTAAAGCAATGGAAAAGTTTTAATTAAAAAAAATTGAAATAGAAATTAAATACATTACAATGGTTCACTTTTAATTTATTAATTTATATTCCAAAATTTTTACAGATTATTATACAATAAATCATAATGTAAAATATATAATAATAAAACATATTTACAAAATACAAAACAAAGTGCTTTGAAATATACAAATAATTAATTTCCAATGATCAATTAATTTGACTGGAACAAATTAAATATGTTTAAATTTTTTAATTTTTTTTGTTTGTGCATTTATTTTATTTTCTTTAATCTCCCTTACCTTTCTTTTGCACCACCACGGTATACCTATTTTGTAAATTCCTTTTACTATGGATTTTTGTATTATATCATTGTGAAGAGAACATTTTATCCAGGAAAAATCTACTTTCGACAGTAATTCCTTTTCTATTTTTTTAGAGATTTCTGATGATACACAGTTTGTTTCAAGAAAATTCTCTAACAATGTAATTGCTGTTCCTACTAATATTACAGGTTTTTCTGATGGATATATCAATTTTTCTTGGTTTTGATCCCATTCCCGAAAACTAATAAATAAGTTGTGTGGTTCATCAGAACTGGAGATTAAAACATTTTGACATTGATTACAATGTACAACCTTTAAAATCTTTTTTATAATAAATCCTGCAACATAAGCAACTGACATAGTTGAAACACTACCAATTTTGACCTCATTGGCTATATCAATTGCCACATTCTCAGGATTAATAATATTTGTACCCATTATTTCAGTAGAACCACATACTTCAGAGGATTTTACAAATTTGAAAACTATTATACATACATTATTTACAAATTTTTGAATCATTTTTCTTACATAAAATGGATAAAAGAGTGTATTTAGTTTACCGTCTTTATACATATATAAGATCTACATTATTTTTAATAACGAACTTACCTTCTAAAAATGTACAGGGTCTTTAATGGGGTATATTTTTATTAATAAAATTATTTTTTGACTCCTTAGGTAGTATACTAGACGACATGTTGGGACTTGACAATTTTAATAATAATTTTGGGATTTTAACACTATCCGGCGTTGTTTGAAAAGACTTTTCTATCTATTTCACTATTAGCTGGAGTTGATGTTCCTATATTATCATCAAATATACCTTTATCTGGTAGAGATAAATTGTGAGTCTCACATGTATTTTTTTTCATAGAATTTTTGTCATTCAAAATTTGAAAAGATTCTTGCTGAAGATATAAGCTATCATCAATTTCTGGTAGTTTCTTTACTTTTAAATATGACTCGGCTTTAATAACATTTTCATTTTTAAAAATTTCATCGTTTTGGATGCCCAAACTATCTTCACTATCGCAAGTGTAACGATAATTCGTTACATTTTATTGTTTATTTTATTAAACATAATTTTATAATTTGTGACAACACATAGTGACGATAGCTAGATGAAGGTAAGCTATAAACAATATAATGTAGGTACTTATTTTGTTTTAAAAGGTGTTATGTGTGTTGCATATCTCTTGTTCGATTTATCAATGCAGAATTGTTCTAGTTCAATAACATCGAACGTTAGATCGGAAATCGAACATACCAAGAGATTTGAACAATGCAGAGGCTCGCTGAGGTCGCTCTCTTGACCGGGACGCCGATTGGAACGCTTGACTGACTAGGAGAAGAATTGATTATGAAAAGATTGGCTTATTAACAAAAATGTCGGTATCGTATTAAATCGCTATTTATTTATTGAATCATTATAAATTTTAATTATTTTGATGGCAATTTAAAATAATATATATTTAATTTATCGAATTCAATACATATTTTTGTAATCAGATGGGTTGCTAACCTTTGATTAATAATAATTAATATTTTGTCTAAACAGTTTATCTTATTTAAATATGATTTAATTACCGACCTTCTCAGTTCTTTAAATCTTTTGTTAGAATAATTGGAAGATGTCCCTCAGCTACGACCTTGTGGACGTGATATAGAACTTCAGATAACTTTTACCTTACCACGAGGTGATCATCTCAGGATTTCTTTGGCTGCCGGATTGTTCACTGGAAGTTTCAGGATGAGACAGGTATGTACATCTCTTTATTATTTTAATACTATATTTAATTGCAGAACAATAAACAACTAAAAGGTTGAATTAACTTTCACTATTTATTCGTTAAATACTATAAATGTAATGACAGCCGTTTCGCTATCGAAATAGCATCGTCAGATTGACATATTGAAGTTACATTTTGTTTGTTTGTAGCTATGTACCTGAAGTTGATTAGGTAGTATTAAGGCTAGACCAAGTGTGGCAGTAATAAGACATAATAATATTAAAGCCTAGATGTTATTAGTCCCAAGGGATTATCCTGGATGTATTTCCCTTTAAGATCAGTATAACTGTGCAATGATATAGAAAAACCAGGAAAAAAACTATATCATGCTGATCTTTACGTCTTATCTATGTATAAAATAAAGACTCAATCAAAGTAAACAGTTTAATAGTGATGAACTTCCAAGATTTATATGTTCAATAACTACTATATTGTTGATCTGCTAGATGTCTTTTGATTTCAAGTTCTTCAAGGAAATCTAAATTTTGATTTTTATCACAGGTGTGTAATATTTGAATGTCATTGGTGTGTATGAGTGAGTTTGTGAGTGGATGTTCAAGAACGTGTTTTGCATAGTTTGACTTATCTGGTTGTTGTAATCTACATGCTCTTAAATGTTCTTATTTCAAAATTTCTTTGTGTTTGACCTATATATACAGCATTACATTTTGGACAATTAATTTTGTAAACACCAGATTTTTTTAATTTAGGTAATTTTGTTTTTACATTTAACAATTTTGTACCAACATTATTGTGTGATTTGAATGAAGTTATTGCAGATGTTGCCGAAGATATTATTTTTGAAATAGTATTCGAAATATTTCCACAATATGTAATACTTTTATAACTTTTAATTTCTTTAGGTTGTTGAGGGAATATTAGTTGTAGTGACATTTTTCTGTTCTTTCTTATTAATTAATTTATTTATCCAATGTATTGGATAGCCATTAGATGTTGCTATTTGTTTTATAATCTCAATTTCTTTATTAAAATTATTTTTTATTCACTGGAATTGAAAAATGCTCTATGTATCATAGAATTATAAGCTGCTAATTTCTCTCAAATCTAGAAAATTAATTGAATTATTTTCTTCAACTTCTAAGGTGAAATTAATTTTAGGATGTAAGTTATTAATATAATTAAAAAATATATCTTATTGTCGTTCGCTACCTACAAAACCTGCTAACACATCATCAACATATCTATACCAAAATACAATTTTGTTTTTATAACTAGAATTAAAGATTTTGTTTTCTAAATTATCCATAAAAATATTTGCTAAAATTGGAAGACCTTTATTTTGAATATATACTTTCTTATCAAAAGTAAAATAATTTTGGCTAATGCATACATTAAATAGGTCAATTATATCTGATATTATACCTGAATGGATATTTCTTTCATCTAATAGCTTTTTATCTTGAACTATACATTCTTTAGGAGGTATTTTAAAGAACATATTAGTTACATCAAACGATACTAATTTAATATTATTTTGTAAATTACATTTAATTAATTTATTTATCAAATCTAACGAATTTTGTACTGAATATTTAGATGTGTAACCATAATTATTTAGAATAGTATTTAATTTTTTAGCTACCTTAGTATTAGGAGTGTTAACATACGAAACTACAGGTCTAATCGGTTTTGATTCTTTATGTAATTTAATAGTTCCATATAATTCTGGACATTGAGGATTTTTATTAATTAGGTATTTTTTATCATAGTCATTAAATATATAATTTGAATTATTTGCATGTTCTTTTATTTGGTTAGACATTTTTTGAGTTGGATCGTTTTTTAGAATTTTGACATTACTTGACATTATGAAATTATTCACTTTAGATTTATAATCCTCTTTTTTTAAAATTTCTGTTGAGTTACCTTTATCTGATTTTGTAATGATTAGGTTATTTTGATCTACTTTATTTTTGATTGATTTTAAAGCTAAAATGTCATTTATTAATAATTTGACTTTGACTTTTGAATTTATCTGTTTTATGTCAACCTTTTAGTTGTTTATTGTACTGAATAAGATGAACTTTCACATAGTAAGGGTTAGTACAATAAATTTCATTATGTTAATTGCATTTTTGCAATTTCTTTTTGAGAGAGAATTACATACCTTGCTCGTTATTTTCAATCCGAAAGTTTGGGAAATCATCTGAGTTTTCCTTTACTGTGGTTAACTTATTCCTTTTCTTTTTATTGATTGTCTGTACAGCCAATTTGACAATAACTGTACCTGAATCTAAGTGCCAGCACTACCTATTACTATGTTTTTTTTTATTTCTGTTCATTATTAGTATGTGAATATCAGAGTTTGGTATTAAACAATACCTTGTTAGTAACTATTGTTTGAATTTATCGTTTTTGTTTGATAACCAACTCTGGATATTCAATTTTGCTAGTTAGTATAACTTTTAGTGAAACCATTGGGAGATATTAAGTATAATTGAAACACTCATACTACCACATTTAATTTCATTTTTTTGTAATTGTTACATTGGATTTAGTAAATAATATCTAGTTAAGCATTATTGTTTAGCGTTTAGTTTCTGAACATGGTTAGCTCATGTTGAGCCGCGTTTCTTTTGTATTTAACAATTATAAATGTATTATTTTTTTTATGATCATTACTAGTTATATACTAGGGTTTGCTGGGATATCACATCCCTAGTAGCTGTTCTACTTAAGGAATTAATTAAAAGTAAAACCAATTAATCCAGATTTCATAGTGTTAGTGCTTATTAACCCTATTAATAGTTCTAATTATTTTAATCATATTTTCATGATATGGTCTAAAGTTGAGTCCCAAGACCAGTGACAACTCCTGAGTGGACACAAAGGGCTAAAGAAACCTGCCATCTCCAGGGATTAAACAGTATATCCAGTGCCCTATTACCGTCAGCAGCTGGTGAATAATCAGTCGGAACAGTCAATGTAATTAAAATAAGGGTTTCTAATAAACGTAGAGTCAAAACTAACTTGTAAGTAATCCAATTTAACGTTTGAGTAATTTCTATTAGCTTTATTTACATCATCATTATATATTGTAATGATTCAAAATAATAATAATAATAACTTACCAAAATATAATTAAGATTGTGATAAATAATTAAGAAAAAAGGATATGTTTAAAATTTTTTCTTTTATATGATGAATTTACCATAAAACTTCTTTATTGGAACTACACAATAAATCTTAATAAACACACACAAAATTAACTTGATAAAAGATGAGTCCTTATAAAGAAACACTAACATCAGGAGTCGATTCAATAATTAAGTCCATTATTCTATGATGTACAAGCTAAAAATAAAAATAAAAATAAACATTAGTATATGACAATACTGAATAATATTAATTTAATATTAGCTGCATGAGACAAATTCTAATAGTTATATAAAGTAAAATTAGTTTAATTAAAATATCAATAAGATAAAACTAAAGTTAATATAATGATAAGTATGATAATACTTTAATAATTAGTTATAAGATAAAAACAAATAAGTATAGTTGATTATAAACCACTATTTAGAGTAGAAAAATATCCAAACATATTTAATTAATTTTATGATTAGTATAATTTAAACTTAATAAACAAACATTAGTAATAAGAAACAAAATAAGTATTATTATAGATTAAAATTTTAACCAAATAAATAATGTTACTTACCAAAACAATATGAGACTTCATTTTAAGCATCAAAGTAATGATTCCATATATTTAATGTATCAGTGAATGGGGAAACTTGATATAATTCATGATTTGATGCAGGATATTATCTTGAAAGAATCTAAAAAGATATTGAAATTTATCATATATAACATAGTAAAGAAAGTGATTAAAATTGTTTGTAAACAAAGACTGAAGAATTAAAAGTTTAGAAATAACTTTGTGACCGATAAAACTAGTGAAAAGACACTGTAAATAGTGATACGGTGATTACAATCTTGAAATAAAGACTAAAGAAAGTGATTATAATGTAAGGACATGAATTTAACATTAAGTGTTTAATTTAGTGTTATTGTTTATTAAAACTATGTATTATTGTAAGATATTTAATTTTAAGTTGTTAATTTATAATATTAAGTGTTGTTATATTATTTATTTGATTAATTTTACATAAAAATTATTACGACGCAATAAGTTTTAAATGCAAATATAAAACAAAATAAGTATATTTGTAAAAAGAAAAAGTTTGACAATATTTGACAATATAAATTTTCATTCTATGCTAAAATTAAATATGAAAAGGAAATATTTGCTCATAATTGTTTAAAATTTTATTATAAATTGTTAAAATGTCCGCCATTGTATAGCTCCAGTAAATTGTTAATTTAGTAAGGAAAACTGGGATTAAAAATTAAAAGAGGTTATTTTTGTAATACTGTAAGTTATATAATTTCATTATGCATCAATTAGAAACATAGAAAATCTCAAATAAAAAATTTAATTTAAAAAAAAAAATTCATTAAATTAAGGTTAAATAAACAAAAGACTTTCGAAAAATACGCCATTGTTATAACTTCCGGCGTGAGCATATAAAAACCCGGAAAACATTAATAAAGGGGTCATTCTAATTTCACCTGTAAGCCGATTCACGCTTGATTGTTTTTAAAATTACCGTTAATTAATGGCTGACTTCCTGTAAAAATTAAAAATGGCCGTACAATAACTTATGTAAAAGTTATATGAATTTATAATTATTGGACAATTTGAAACTGGATGTTTTAATAAAAATCTATCAGTAAGAATTAAAATAAAATTTATTTATACTAACCTGCACTAATAAATTTGGATATCTGGAGAAGTGGTTAAAAAGTTTTCCATTTTTGAGAAGCCGAGAACGAGGTAATAATTCCTGGGACAATTCCATTTCAAAGCACAAACTCATCATCGGTTCTACGAAGAAAGATCCACCCAAGGAAGTGATTTATACGGTATGTGTTTACTATAACTTATTGTAACCATAATCACTTTCAAAATACTTATAAACTTATTGTGAATGGTAAATTTCAATATCCATTAAAAACTTTTCTAACACAGCTTGATTTGAATATAAAATTTCTATACAATATTTTAATAACGGCTAACAACCACTCGACAATAGAATCTGTTCTATGCGAGTATAACCGAAATAATTTCATAGTTTAAATCTACATGCGCATAACTAGTTTATTCAGAGTCGTAACGTAATATAGATAAAGGGTACGTTACTTCATAGTATAATAAATAAAATAATTATTTTTGTCGTTGATTTATATTTGAACCGACTTCTGAGATTAAGAAAACTGCTGTTCAATATCAATATACAACCTATGTCATAATATCAATTCAAGATTGTTCATTATTTTTTGTAATGATTAAATTATATCAAAGTTTCTGTCTTTTAGTGTCACTATACAATACCTTATCGAAATTTGGTAGGATTGCACCTGTTGTCGTTCCATTGTTTTCCTTGTTTTGTTAGGAGTAAAAATCAAAACATAAGTGGCGCTCAAATATTAAGATAAAGTGTGGTGTAATCTTCCCTAACATACCCTTAGTAACACCAGCAGCCATCCCATCCCTGAGATTAGCCTGGAAGTGCTGGTTAAAACTAATTTTCATTGCATCGGTTTCATTTAGCCAGTGTCAATAGTTCGCCACTTCACCTTTTTTGTGCTTGCATAAAAGGGGTTAAATGTTGTTACACTTTTTGGCAAACTTATCATTACACTAGTTCCTAAACGAGTTACATTTTTCATATTCGTTATAACATTGTTATAAATACGTTTTCTATTTTTTAATGTATTTTTTAGCCCCACATTTTTGCACATGTCTCCGTAAGAAGAACGAGGATCTCTCCATTTGCCATCTAATGGTTCTGTAAAATAATTAAATCTACGCACATAGGCGTCGTCAATAGTTTCCACATCAATTTTGTGCTTATTTAAATTTCCATCGCGCTGACTTGTAATATATCTTTCAGTAATTTGAGATATTTTACTGGGATAGTCATATTTAGTTCCCTTTAATTCAGAGGCTAATGTCCTATAAAGAAACTCTTTTTTATTTAGACACATCGGGTTTCATCTACTTTAGATATGTTCCTTTTATAAGTCCGCCCCATAGCTTGTTAAAATATTAACAGTTAAAATTATGTCAATTAAATTATACAAAACAAAAAATTTTAAAATAGCAAATTAAAATAAAATATAAAATGTTTGTACAAAACTGTTACGAGAACCAATCAAAGGTAAGAGGTAACTGAACCAACAATAAAATAATTAAGGCCAGATTAAGAAAAACACAGACTATAACCTTTATAAGTTGCTATAAATCACAAGTAAAATACCGTGATAAAAACTTTTCAAAAAAAAAATTGAAAAAATGATTTATACTGTAGAGCTTAGGTGAAGGTAAACTGTAAATTAAAAAGAAAATCGGCAAAAATAAGAAAACTGTTGGACATACAAAAAATTTTAAAGGGAAAAGATGCTATAAATCACAATTAAAATGACGTGGTAACGTGGCTTTTTATTTTCTTTAAAATATACAGATTTTTTAATTATTTATTGTAATATTTGCCCTCCTAATCCCTCCTGAAAGCACTTTTTGTGCAAACTGTATATATTTTGTTATATTTTTAACTTACTTACATAATGCCTGGCTTTTCATTTCGTTTAGAAGATACAGAATTTTTAATTATTCATTGTAATATTTGACCCCCTAATCCCGTCCGGAAGCACTTTTCATGCAAACTGTATATATTTTGTAATATTTTTTAACTTACTTACGAAATGCAAACCTGACTTTTTATTTTCTTTTGAAGATACAGATTTTTTAATTATTTATTGTTTTATTTGACCCCTAATCCCGCCAGGAAGCACCTTTCGTGTAAACTGTATATATTTTGTGATAACAATCAAGAAATAATTTCTATAAGGTGCTCTGCGGGATGAGAAGAACTACTTACCTCGTACTGATGAGACACAATAATGTCGAAACCGGTCTACGAGTAGTGTTCTTCCCGTTGATTTGCAAATCGATAGAGATGGTTTTAAGTATCGACGAAGTCGGTCGCCATCACGTTTTCTTTGGAATGTAATTCAATGTCCGTTGGGGCATATAGCCCAGGAAGTAGTTGTTTTTTCATAGAAAACGATCAAGCTTGGTACAGAAACTGTTTAGTTTCTTTACCCTGGGTGCAGGTGGAAACAATTTTCCACTTTTTCAGTTATTTTGTGATATTTTTAACTTACGAAATGCCAACCTGGAAGATACAGAAATTTAATTATTTAATGTAATATTTGACCCCTTTTGCCGACCCGGGCAATTTTTTTCCTACCACCAATTATTTTTTATTAAATTATTATTTTTAGTTGGTTTACTTTTAATTGTTTATTAATAATATTACTTAAAAACGGTACGCCACTGAAAGTAGAAATCCAGCGGCTCTCAACATTTTTGCCAATTCACAGCGGGTATTACTCCCTCAACACTGAAACATATTGTTAAAAAAATTGTTTAACTATTTCTTTATAGGTATATTATATTGATATTTCTCACATAGGCAATATGGGCATTATAGGACTTGGTCCTCTGCCCTTATCAATTATAATATAATATAATAATGTAATATTTTAAAACTTGCAGATTTCTATATTTTATATCCTTTATACTATACTGGCCATACATAAGTATCATGTATCACTGATCGGTTTAGATTTTAAAAAGTGTATTAAGTTGATTAGTGTTATGTTATGTTATCCATTATAATAACATATTCCCGCTTAAACTTAAACCTAAATCCTTTCACGAGTTCTTCTTTTCCAAGTTGGTTGCTGCGGTCTCACATCGATTGTTATTCAGCAAGTGCAATGTCATCAGACCATGGTCTTGTATTGTACATTATTCAGCTATACGAGTGTCACAAACCGCAAGATGGCATGGTAAAATTTTAGAAAAGAACATTGAGATGCCTATCTTTCTTTGTTTTGTTACCTATGATTATTAGGGACATAAAGCAGTTCTAAAAATAGGTACGTATCGAAATGCGCATGTGCAGAAGCGATACGTGGGTTTCGTTGCGTTACGTGAAAATTATCAATCCGTCACACGTATCTAACGTACCGTATCGCATTACTGTGTTCCGTGATCGCGTTTTTCAGCGATTAAGGGACAAAAGTGATGTATACTCAAAAATCATAACCTTATTTTCCATTATTCTAAATCTTAGAACAAAAAGAAACAGGAAGTTTTTGTTTATGTTTACAGTATACTGTCAAAGCAATATTTGGATATAAATGTCAAAAATGAGCGCATAGGCGTATCATTAGGTTCTTATGAATACCAAATTATTTAGAACACTAATTGTATTCACATACTTGATTGGTTAAAATTTATTAAAAACAAAAACCTTGATATAATTTGTATTTTTTATCGGTACGTCAATGGAAACGGAAATTAAAATTGACAATTGGCCGCCATATGCAAGCTCCTTTCTGGACTCAAGGTCATTTTGCATATACTCCTTCCTGTATCTTTTTGTTCTGTCATAAATCATAACAAACATGTCTGTGATGTGTGATAATAGACTTAAAAAGAAAAAGATTATTTTACTATGGGAATTACGACATTATTTTGTTAAGGGAGATATCGGGCCTTTTTTTCTTAGGTTAAAAATTAAAACACATAAATGGTTACGTTACGTAACAAACTCATTTGCTTTATACTTCTTTTTGATTAGTTACCTATCTCCGTTACGTTACGTATACGGATAAGGATACGTGATAATTTTTAGAATGGGGTGTTAAACTTAACAAAAATATGATGTTTTCTCAATAGTAATAGTTAGTGGTGAACAAAATCATAATGGGAAATCAATTAATTTCAATATTTTTATTCTCAGAAGGTTTTTATGTCGATTTGAAAATTCATCTTTTGGATGATTTGAATAATTCGCTATTTAAGCTGTGACGTACACCTACTAAGAGAGAAGTTAGCTACATAAGGGTTGACATAAGTCCACAATTCTGGGGCTGCGTTTAGAAACGTTGAGTGTAGGGTAAATGTAGAGTTATCATGTGATATGTACTCTTTCTCACAGTTTCTAAACAAACGAGAGTGACAGTATTTGAAATTTGAAATATTGTTTTGGTACACTGTGTTTGATTGTACTCACTACTATAAAAATTACCTACATATAGATATGAATATAATCCAAATAAGGAAAAGAAAAGCCTGTGTTGTTGCAATAGCTGCTTGCCTAACAAAAAAGATGTTTTATGAATGTTTACAAGAACAGGATGAAGATAATCAAATTTTTGTTCAGCATTGAATAAAAACCGTTACAATAGAAAATTATGTAGAACGGGTTATTCCTGAAATGCGTGTTAGACTATTTCAATCGCATTTTAGAATTTCCCGTTTGACATATGATAGACTTTACCAATAATCCATGGAAAAATATGCAAGAGAACAATATTAGGAAGACCATCCATAGATACAGGAAAACAGTTATTGGCTACTTTGTGGCTTCTTGCGACACCAGATTCATACAGGTATTTTCTTTGGTTTTTGGGATACAAGTGCAAGGTTTCATAAATTTACGCCCATTCAAGCTATTTATAAGTACTTTAACCTCTTGCATACTAATTGAACAATCAACAAAATTTTAGGTCAGTTGGTGAAAGGTTTGACCTGGGAAAAAATTCGTTATCTGTAGCATTTTTTCGAATTATTGACGCAATCAACACACTTGCTTCTTTATTTATAAAATGGTCAGCAAATGTAGAACTGGATAAGAACAGAGGATCGGAGAGGGTCAGTACTCCTTTCGATCGGGTAACGGCGAAGGTCAATACCCTTCACCAGGTAGGAAGCGGTGCCGTCGACGATCAATACTCGTCTAAGACCCCGTCGAGGAAATTAGACAGTCAGTACCTGCCTAAGGTAGGTAGAGATTGGCGTTTCGCTTACAGCGCAGATCCAGAGACAACCACTGAGACGGGTAACTCAATGCATTATTACTGTTCGGCAAAACTTGTCTGGGCCATTTTAACTCAGGCATGAGGAAGATGGCGCTAAAGTCTAGTTTCTACCTATTACAAAATTTTGGCCTTTTACTGTATATACAACTAGTCATTTATTAAAGCGGATCTAGGATGGCGGGAAAATTTAAAAATGGATCGATTTATTATATAAATTAATTTTTTTTTAAATTTACAAAAGCAGCAAAATTAGCCTAATAGTCTACTATATTAACTATCTTACTATTAGACTTAAAAATTGCTGTTGTAAATCTTTTAATAATATAAAAACCTAGGTCTTAACAATTTAATAAAAAACAGTCATGTACAGGAGTTTTATTTATTTTAAATCATAGATAAAATATAAATACATAGATTTTTTAATATAAAAGGATATTATCTCTTAGGTGCTTGCATAAAATAAAATTATTATACAACATGGAAAATTATTTTAAAGCAATGGAAAAGTTTTAATTAAAAAAAATTGAAATAGAAATTAAATACATTACAATGGTTCACTTTTAATTTATTAATTTATATTCCAAAATTTTTACAGATTATTATACAATAAATCATAATGTAAAATATATAATAATAAAACATATTTACAAAATACAAAACAAAGTGCTTTGAAATATACAAATAATTAATTTCCAATGATCAATTAATTTGACTGGAACAAATTAAATATGTTTAAATTTTTTAATTTTTTTTGTTTGTGCATTTATTTTATTTTCTTTAATCTCCCTTACCTTTCTTTTGCACCACCACGGTATACCTATTTTGTAAATTCCTTTTACTATGGATTTTTGTATTATATCATTGTGAAGAGAACATTTTATCCAGGAAAAATCTACTTTCGACAGTAATTCCTTTTCTATTTTTTTAGAGATTTCTGATGATACACAGTTTGTTTCAAGAAAATTCTCTAACAATGTAATTGCTGTTCCTACTAATATTACAGGTTTTTCTGATGGATATATCAATTTTTCTTGGTTTTGATCCCATTCCCGAAAACTAATAAATAAGTTGTGTGGTTCATCAGAACTGGAGATTAAAACATTTTGACATTGATTACAATGTACAACCTTTAAAATCTTTTTTATAATAAATCCTGCAACATAAGCAACTGACATAGTTGAAACACTACCAATTTTGACCTCATTGGCTATATCAATTGCCACATTCTCAGGATTAATAATATTTGTACCCATTATTTCAGTAGAACCACATACTTCAGAGGATTTTCTTGATTCGGTGTTCTCTAAAAAACTGGTTAAAGTTGAAAGTAGATTTTCATTATCCTCTTCACAATTCCTTCCTGAACCCAAATTAATTAACCCATTTAAAATTTGCGTTTTTAAACTGCCAACAAATTGAATCGTGGTGGGATTATCATTGTTACCCAATCCAGATCTAATTGCCCCAAATAAATTTTCTAGCGCATCCTGGTTTAGATTTCTGGGTTTAAGGTTGGTGAAATTTTTCTGTGTAGTTAAGAATTCCCACAATTTCTTAATTCCTGATATGGATGTCATCCAAGCAATTTGACTTGGAGGCTTATTTTTTCTTAAAATACCATTTTTTGTGTATCTTAAAAACCTCCAGTCTCTTACCATTTTTTCAGCCTTTCTCCAATACTCAGCATGAGCTGATTTAGCCGTAATTATACATTTTACCTCTTTTCCAGGGGGAGGGAACTTAGAACTTCCATTGAAGCTATCAAAAAGCTCATCTACCTGTTGGACAAAGGTAGCAGTGGCAATTGACCGTTCCTCCAATTCACCTAAAACAAAAAAAATATACTAATTATTTTATGAATAGAAAAGAACAGGAATTTTAAAGATTGTATAAAAAAAATTAGTAGTTACCTCTTGAAAGTAAAGTATATAAATATGACGATACTGTTCTGCTTAATAATTGCGAAGCCATATTCACCTTCATTGCATACTTTATTTTTGGCTCCAAATGTTCTTTCTTAATTTTATGTAAGGCTCTAAAAACCAATGGAGCCTTTGAATCAATGTCATATGCCTTTTTAATATCGCTAAATCTAGCCTGTAACAATGCATTATTAAAGGTGGGGACTTCCACCTCAATGTTATGTTTTATAAATAAAGAAGCTGTGCATTTCAATAAATGTGGTGGATCATATAATGTAAAAATTTTTTGATTCCCCACACTTATAAATGGATCTGTATTTGAAGCTCCCAAATGCTTCATGGCCTTAACATTTGTTGTTTCACAATTATTTATTATACAAACAACTGAAAGTTTACAAGCTTGTATTACCTCTATTAATATTTCTGATAATCTAATGCCAGAAACTGCTTCATTTGAAAATAGTATGCAATGGGTTGTTTCCAATTATGAAGTACACCTTTTATCATAAAAACCAAGGCTTTGTTTGCTAATTTTGATGTCTTATTAACTTCATCAAAGCCTTGAATTTTATCTGATGCAGCATCATACTGCAAATGTGCTTTGATGTCCATTTCATCCATTAGTATAGCACATACACGATCATCCTCATCTTTGATTGAATTATTAATGTGATGAAGCATATGCTTGTTAATACCACTCTCGAATGGAATTTGTTTTAATAAGTTTAACAGTGTCTTTTTTGATAGCATAGCTACAATTCTTCTTAATAGGTTGTAACATTTTGGACCTCTTTTTAATAAAGCCAAGGCAGTTATTTTCTCATCCAGTGTCCACCTTCTACCTTTTAATGATTTTTTTGAGCAACGAATTTGTGATATTAAAAAGTTTGCAGTTGAGGACGATAAGTCTTTAAACAAATCTCTTACCACATTAGAATCATTTAATTTGGAAAGATCTTTAATGCTGTGGGCCCTAGTTTTGGCAATTTTCTTTAAACGCCTGATGGATGACTCCTTGTTTTCCACCATTTTCATTAAGCGTTGCTTCCTTGGAGTTGAAGAAACTTTTGAAACATTTGGAATTCCTCTAAACACTGATCTCTTACTAGTAGGAGTTAAAGAGGATGTACTAGGTCCCACTTCTATTTGCATGGTCTGGACTTCATCATCTTTTGTATCTAAAAACATAATACAATAGTAACATATTAAACATATTTCTAATTGGAATAACATTAAACAAATCAATGTAAAATTAAAACCTTCACGGTTTTTAGAAAAATTTTAATATTTAAACTAATGACAGCTGTTTTGATAATAACTATAATTGATTTGTTTAATGTTATTCCAACCATGAACTTTCACAAAGATTGGCTTATTAACAAAAATGTCGGTATCGTATTAAATCGCTATTTATTTATTGAATCATTATAAATTTTAATTATTTTGATGGCAATTTAAAATAATATATATTTAATTTATCGAATTCAATACATATTTTTGTAATCAGATGGGTTGCTAACCTTTGATTAATAATAATTAATATTTTGTCTAAACAGTTTATCTTATTTAAATATGATTTAATTACCGACCTTCTCAGTTCTTTAAATCTTTTGTTAGAATAATTGGAAGATGTCCCTCAGCTACGACCTTGTGGACGTGATATAGAACTTCAGATAACTTTTACCTTACCACGAGGTGATCATCTCAGGATTTCTTTGGCTGCCGGATTGTTCACTGGAAGTTTCAGGATGAGACAGGTATGTACATCTCTTTATTATTTTAATACTATATTTAATTGCAGAACAATAAACAACTAAAAGGTTGAATTAACTTTCACTATTTATTCGTTAAATACTATAAATGTAATGACAGCCGTTTCGCTATCGAAATAGCATCGTCAGATTGACATATTGAAGTTACATTTTGTTTGTTTGTAGCTATGTACCTGAAGTTGATTAGGTAGTATTAAGGCTAGACCAAGTGTGGCAGTAATAAGACATAATAATATTAAAGCCTAGATGTTATTAGTCCCAAGGGATTATCCTGGATGTATTTCCCTTTAAGATCAGTATAACTGTGCAATGATATAGAAAAACCAGGAAAAAAACTATATCATGCTGATCTTTACGTCTTATCTATGTATAAAATAAAGACTCAATCAAAGTAAACAGTTTAATAGTGATGAACTTCCAAGATTTATATGTTCAATAACTACTATATTGTTGATCTGCTAGATGTCTTTTGATTTCAAGTTCTTCAAGGAAATCTAAATTTTGATTTTTATCACAGGTGTGTAATATTTGAATGTCATTGGTGTGTATGAGTGAGTTTGTGAGTGGATGTTCAAGAACGTGTTTTGCATAGTTTGACTTATCTGGTTGTTGTAATCTACATGCTCTTAAATGTTCTTATTTCAAAATTTCTTTGTGTTTGACCTATATATACAGCATTACATTTTGGACAATTAATTTTGTAAACACCAGATTTTTTTAATTTAGGTAATTTTGTTTTTACATTTAACAATTTTGTACCAACATTATTGTGTGATTTGAATGAAGTTATTGCAGATGTTGCCGAAGATATTATTTTTGAAATAGTATTCGAAATATTTCCACAATATGTAATACTTTTATAACTTTTAATTTCTTTAGGTTGTTGAGGGAATATTAGTTGTAGTGACATTTTTCTGTTCTTTCTTATTAATTAATTTATTTATCCAATGTATTGGATAGCCATTAGATGTTGCTATTTGTTTTATAATCTCAATTTCTTTATTAAAATTATTTTTATTCACTGGAATTGAAAATGCTCTATGTATCATAGAATTATAAGCTGCTAATTTCTCTCAAATCTAGAAAATTAATTGAATTATTTTCTTCAACTTCTAAGGTGAAATTAATTTTAGGATGTAAGTTATTAATATAATTAAAAAATATATCTTATTGTCGTTCGCTACCTACAAAACCTGCTAACACATCATCAACATATCTATACCAAAAATACAATTTTGTTTTTATAACTAGAATTAAAGATTTTGTTTTCTAAATTATCCATAAAAATATTTGCTAAAATTGGAAGACCTTTATTTTGAATATATACTTTCTTATCAAAAGTAAAATAATTTTGGCTAATGCATACATTAAATAGGTCAATTATATCTGATATTATACCTGAATGGATATTTCTTTCATCTAATAGCTTTTTATCTTGAACTATACATTCTTTAGGAGGTATTTTTAAAGAACATATTAGTTACATCAAACGATACTAATTTAATATTATTTTGTAAATTACATTTAATTAATTTATTTATCAAATCTAACGAATTTTGTACTGAATATTTAGATGTGTAACCATAATTATTTAGAATAGTATTTAATTTTTTAGCTACCTTAGTATTAGGAGTGTTAACATACGAAACTACAGGTCTAATCGGTTTTGATTCTTTATGTAATTTAATAGTTCCATATAATTCTGGACATTGAGGATTTTTATTAATTAGGTATTTTTTATCATAGTCATTAAATATATAATTTGAATTATTTGCATGTTCTTTTATTTGGTTAGACATTTTTTGAGTTGGATCGTTTTTTAGAATTTTGACATTACTTGACATTATGAAATTATTCACTTTAGATTTATAATCCTCTTTTTTTAAAATTTCTGTTGAGTTACCTTTATCTGATTTTGTAATGATTAGGTTATTTTGATCTACTTTATTTTTGATTGATTTTAAAGCTAAAATGTCATTTATTAATAATTTGACTTTGACTTTTGAATTTATCTGTTTTATGTCAACCTTTTAGTTGTTTATTGTACTGAATAAGATGAACTTTCACATAGTAAGGGTTAGTACAATAAATTTCATTATGTTAATTGCATTTTTGCAATTTCTTTTTGGAGAGAATTACATACCTTGCTCGTTATTTTCAATCCGAAAGTTTGGGAAATCATCTGAGTTTTCCTTTACTGTGGTTAACTTATTCCTTTTCTTTTTATTGATTGTCTGTACAGCCAATTTGACAATAACTGTACCTGAATCTAAGTGCCAGCACTACCTATTACTATGTTTTTTTTTATTTCTGTTCATTATTAGTATGTGAATATCAGAGTTTGGTATTAAACAATACCTTGTTAGTAACTATTGTTTGAATTTATCGTTTTTGTTTGATAACCAACTCTGGATATTCAATTTTGCTAGTTAGTATAACTTTTAGTGAAACCATTGGGAGATATTAAGTATAATTGAAACACTCATACTACCACATTTAATTTCATTTTTTTGTAATTGTTACATTGGATTTAGTAAATAATATCTAGTTAAGCATTATTGTTTAGCGTTTAGTTTCTGAACATGGTTAGCTCATGTTGAGCCGCGTTTCTTTTGTATTTAACAATTATAAATGTATTATTTTTTTTTATGATCATTACTAGTTATATACTAGGGTTTGCTGGGATATCACATCCCTAGTAGCTGTTCTACTTAAGGAATTAATTAAAAGTAAAACCAATTAATCCAGATTTCATAGTGTTAGTGCTTATTAACCCTATTAATAGTTCTAATTATTTTAATCATATTTTCATGATATGGTCTAAAGTTGAGTCCCAAGACCAGTGACAACTCCTGAGTGGACACAAAGGGCTAAAGAAACCTGCCATCTCCAGGGATTAAACAGTATATCCAGTGCCCTATTACCGTCAGCAGCTGGTGAATAATCAGTCGGAACAGTCAATGTAATTAAAATAAGGGTTTCTAATAAACGTAGAGTCAAAACTAACTTGTAAGTAATCCAATTTAACGTTTGAGTAATTTCTATTAGCTTTATTTACATCATCATTATATATTGTAATGATTCAAAATAATAATAATAATAACTTACCAAAATATAATTAAGATTGTGATAAATAATTAAGAAAAAAAGGATATGTTTAAAATTTTTTCTTTTATATGATGAATTTACCATAAAACTTCTTTATTGGAACTACACAATAAATCTTAATAAACACACACAAAATTAACTTGATAAAAGATGAGTCCTTATAAAGAAACACTAACATCAGGAGTCGATTCAATAATTAAGTCCATTATTCTATGATGTACAAGCTAAAAATAAAAATAAAAATAAACATTAGTATATGACAATACTGAATAATATTAATTTAATATTAGCTGCATGAGACAAATTCTAATAGTTATATAAAGTAAAATTAGTTTAATTAAAATATCAATAAGATAAAACTAAAGTTAATATAATGATAAGTATGATAATACTTTAATAATTAGTTATAAGATAAAAACAAATAAGTATAGTTGATTATAAACCACTATTTAGAGTAGAAAAATATCCAAACATATTTAATTAATTTTATGATTAGTATAATTTAAACTTAATAAACAAACATTAGTAATAAGAAACAAAATAAGTATTATTATAGATTAAAATTTTAACCAAATAAATAATGTTACTTACCAAAACAATATGAGACTTCATTTTAAGCATCAAAGTAATGATTCCATATATTTAATGTATCAGTGAATGGGGAAACTTGATATAATTCATGATTTGATGCAGGATCTTATCTTGAAAGAATCTAAAAGATATTGAAATTTATCATATATAACATAGTAAAGAAAGTGATTAAAATTGTTTGTAAACAAAGACTGAAGAATTAAAAGTTTAGAAATAACTTTGTGACCGATAAAACTAGTGAAAAGACACTGTAAATAGTGATACGGTGATTACAATCTTGAAATAAAGACTAAAGAAAGTGATTATAATGTAAGGACATGAATTTAACATTAAGTGTTTAATTTAGTGTTATTGTTTATTAAAACTATGTATTATTGTAAGATATTTAATTTTAAGTTGTTAATTTATAATATTAAGTGTTGTTATATTATTTATTTGATTAATTTTACATAAAAATTGTTACGACGCAATAAGTTTTAAATGCAAATATAAAACAAAATAAGTATATTTGTAAAAAGAAAAAGTTTGACAATATTTGACAATATAAATTTTCATTCTATGCTAAAATTAAATATGAAAAGGAAATATTTGCTCATAATTGTTTAAAATTTTATTATAAATTGTTAAAATGTCCGCCATTGTATAGCTCCAGTAAATTGTTAATTTAGTAAGGAAAACTGGGATTAAAAATTAAAAGAGGTTATTTTTGTAATACTGTAAGTTATATAATTTCATTATGCATCAATTAGAAACATAGAAAATCTCAAATAAAAAATTTAATTTAAAAAAAAAATTCATTAAATTAAGGTTAAATAAACAAAAGACTTTCGAAAAATACGCCATTGTTATAACTTCCGGCGTGAGCATATAAAAACCCGGAAAACATTAATAAAGGGGTCATTCTAATTTCACCTGTAAGCCGATTCACGCTTGATTGTTTTTAAAATTACCGTTAATTAATGGCTGACTTCCTGTAAAAATTAAAAATGGCCGTACAATAACTTATGTAAAAGTTATATGAATTTATAATTATTGGACAATTTGAAACTGGATGTTTTAATAAAAATCTATCAGTAAGAATTAAAATAAAATTTATTTATACTAACCTGCACTAATAAATTTGGATATCTGGAGAAGTGGTTAAAAAGTTTTCCATTTTTGAGAAGCCGAGAACGAGGTAATAATTCCTGGGACAATTCCATTTCAAAGCACAAACTCATCATCGGTTCTACGAAGAAAGATCCACCCAAGGAAGTGATTTATACGGTATGTGTTTACTATAACTTATTGTAACCATAATCACTTTCAAAATACTTATAAACTTATTGTGAATGGTAAATTTCAATATCCATTAAAAACTTTTCTAACACAGCTTGATTTGAATATAAAATTTCTATACAATATTTTAATAACGGCTAACAACCACTCGACAATAGAATCTGTTCTATGCGAGTATAACCGAAATAATTTCATAGTTTAAATCTACATGCGCATAACTAGTTTATTCAGAGTCGTAACGTAATATAGATAAAGGGTACGTTACTTCATAGTATAATAAATAAAATAATTATTTTTGTCGTTGATTTATATTTGAACCGACTTCTGAGATTAAGAAAACTGCTGTTCAATATCAATATACAACCTATGTCATAATATCAATTCAAGATTGTTCATTATTTTTTGTAATGATTAAATTATATCAAAGTTTCTGTCTTTTAGTGTCACTATACAATACCTTATCGAAATTTGGTAGGATTGCACCTGTTGTCGTTCCATTGTTTTCCTTGTTTTGTTAGGAGTAAAAATCAAAACATAAGTGGCGCTCAAATATTAAGATAAAGTGTGGTGTAATCTTCCCTAACATACCCTTAGTAACACCAGCAGCCATCCCATCCCTGAGATTAGCCTGGAAGTGCTGGTTAAAACTAATTTTCATTGCATCGGTTTCATTTAGCCAGTGTCAATAGTTCGCCACTTCACCTTTTTTGTGCTTGCATAAAAGGGGTTAAATGTTGTTACACTTTTGGCAAACTTATCATTACACTAGTTCCTAAACGAGTTACATTTTTTCTTATTCGTTATAACATTGTTATAAATACGTTTTCTATTTTTTAATGTATTTTTTAGCCCCACATTTTTGCACATGTCTCCGTAAGAAGAACGAGGATCTCTCCATTTGCCATCTAATGGTTCTGTAAAATAATTAAATCTACGCACATAGGCGTCGTCAATAGTTTCCACATCAATTTTGTGCTTATTTAAATTTCCATCGCGCTGACTTGTAATATATCTTTCAGTAATTTGAGATATTTTACTGGGATAGTCATATTTAGTTCCCTTTAATTCAGAGGCTAATGTCCTATAAAGAAACTCTTTTTTATTTAGACACATCGGGTTTCATCTACTTTAGATATGTTCCTTTTATAAGTCCGCCCCATAGCTTGTTAAAATATTAACAGTTAAAATTATGTCAATTAAATTATACAAAACAAAAAATTTTAAAATAGCAAATTAAAATAAAATATAAAATGTTTGTACAAAACTGTTACGAGAACCAATCAAAGGTAAGAGGTAACTGAACCAACAATAAAATAATTAAGGCCAGATTAAGAAAAACACAGACTATAACCTTTATAAGTTGCTATAAATCACAAGTAAAATACCGTGATAAAAACTTTTCAAAAAAAAAATTGAAAAAATGATTTATACTGTAGAGCTTAGGTGAAGGTAAACTGTAAATTAAAAAGAAAATCGGCAAAAATAAGAAAACTGTTGGAAATACAAAAAATTTTAAAGGGAAAAGATGCTATAAATCACAATTAAAATGACGTGGTAACGTGGCTTTTTATTTTCTTTAAAATCCCTCCTGAAAGCACTTTTTGTGCAAACTGTATATATTTTGTTATATTTTTAACTTACTTACATAATGCCTGGCTTTTCATTTCGTTTAGAAGATACAGAATTTTTAATTATTCATTGTAATATTTGACCCCCTAATCCCGTCCGGAAGCACTTTTCATGCAAACTGTATATCTTTTGTAATATTTTTAACTTACTTACGAAATGCAAACCTGACTTTTTATTTTCTTTTGAAGATACAGATTTTTTAATTATTTATTGTTTTATTTGACCCCCTAATCCCGCCAGGAAGCACCTTTCGTGTAAACTGTATATATTTTGTGATAACAATCAAGAAATAATTTCTATAAGGTGCTCTGCAGGGATGAGAAGAACTACTTACCTCGTACTGATGAGACACAATAATGTCGAAACCGGTCTACGAGTAGTGTTCTTCCCGTTGATTTGCAAATCGATAGAGATGGTTTTAAGTATCGACGAAGTCGGTCGCCATCACGTTTTCTTTGGAATGTAATTCAATGTCCGTTGGGGCATATAGCCCAGGAAGTAGTTGTTTTTTCATAGAAAACGATCAAGCTTGGTACAGAAACTGTTTAGTTTCTTTACCCTGGGTGCAGGTGGAAACAATTTTCCACTTTTTCAGTTATTTTGTGATATTTTTAACTTACGAAATGCCAACCTGGAAGATACAGAAATTTAATTATTTAATGTAATATTTGACCCCTTTTGCCGACCCGGGCAATTTTTTCCTACCACCAATTATTTTTTATTAAATTATTATTTTTAGTTGGTTTACTTTTAATTGTTTATTAATAATATTACTTAAAAACGGTACGCCACTGAAAGTAGAAATCCAGCGGCTCTCAACATTTTTGCCAATTCACAGCGGGTATTACTCCCTCAACACTGAAACATATTGTTAAAAAATTGTTTAACTATTTCTTTATAGGTATATTATATTGATATTTCTCACATAGGCAATATGGGCATTATAGGACTTGGTCCTCTGCCCTTATCAATTATAATATAATATAATAATGTAATATTTTAAAACTTGCAGATTTCTATATTTTATATCCTTTATACTATACTGGCCATACATAAGTATCATGTATCACTGATCGGTTTAGATTTTAAAAGTGTATTAAGTTGATTAGTGTTATGTTATGTTATCCATTATAATAACATATTCCCGCTTAAACTTAAACCTAAATCCTTTCACGAGTTCTTCTTTTCCAAGTTGGTTGCTGCGGTCTCACATCGATTGTTATTCAGCAAGTGCAATGTCATCAGACCATGGTCTTGTATTGTACATTATTCAGCTATACGAGTGTCACAAACCGCAAGATGGCATGGTAAAATTTTAGAAAAGAACATTGAGATGCCTATCTTTCTTTGTTTTGTTACCTATGATTATTAGGGACATAAAGCAGTTCTAAAAATAGGTACGTATCGAAATGCGCATGTGCAGAAGCGATACGTGGGTTTCGTTGCGTTACGTGAAAATTATCAATCCGTCACACGTATCTAACGTACCGTATCGCATTACTGTGTTCCGTGATCGCGTTTTTCAGCGATTAAGGGACAAAAGTGATGTATACTCAAAAATCATAACCTTATTTTCCATTATTCTAAATCTTAGAACAAAAAGAAACAGGAAGTTTTTGTTTATGTTTACAGTATACTGTCAAAGCAATATTTGGATATAAATGTCAAAAATGAGCGCATAGGCGTATCATTAGGTTCTTATGAATACCAAATTATTTAGAACACTAATTGTATTCACATACTTGATTGGTTAAAATTTATTAAAAACAAAAACCTTGATATAATTTGTATTTTTATCGGTACGTCAATGGAAACGGAAATTAAAATTGACAATTGGCCGCCATATGCAAGCTCCTTTCTGGACTCAAGGTCATTTTGCATATACTCCTTCCTGTATCTTTTTGTTCTGTCATAAATCATAACAAACATGTCTGTGATGTGTGATAATAGACTTAAAAGAAAAAGATTATTTTACTATGGGAATTACGACATTATTTTGTTAAGGGAGATATCGGGCCTTTTTTTCTTAGGTTAAAAATTAAAACACATAAATGGTTACGTTACGTAACAAACTCATTTGCTTTATACTTCTTTTTGATTAGTTACCTATCTCCGTTACGTTACGTATACGGATAAGGATACGTGATAATTTTTAGAATGGGGTGTTAAACTTAACAAAAATATGATGTTTTCTCAATAGTAATAGTTAGTGGTGAACAAAATCATAATGGGAAATCAATTAATTTCAATATTTTTATTCTCAGAAGGTTTTTATGTCGATTTGAAAATTCATCTTTTGGATGATTTGAATAATTCGCTATTTAAGCTGTGACGTACACCTACTAAGAGAGAAGTTAGCTACATAAGGGTTGACATAAGTCCACAATTCTGGGGCTGCGTTTAGAAACGTTGAGTGTAGGGTAAATGTAGAGTTATCATGTGATATGTACTCTTTCTCACAGTTTCTAAACAAACGAGAGTGACAGTATTTGAAATTTGAAATATTGTTTTGGTACACTGTGTTTGATTGTACTCACTACTATAAAAATTACCTACATATAGATATGAATATAATCCAAATAAGGAAAAGAAAAGCCTGTGTTGTTGCAATAGCTGCTTGCCTAACAAAAAAGATGTTTTATGAATGTTTACAAGAACAGGATGAAGATAATCAAATTTTTGTTCAGCATTGAATAAAAACCGTTACAATAGAAAATTATGTAGAACGGGTTATTCCTGAAATGCGTGTTAGACTATTTCAATCGCATTTTAGAATTTCCCGTTTGACATATGATAGACTTTTACCAATAATCCATGGAAAAATATGCAAGAGAACAATATTAGGAAGACCATCCATAGATACAGGAAAACAGTTATTGGCTACTTTGTGGCTTCTTGCGACACCAGATTCATACAGGTATTTTCTTTGGTTTTTGGGATACAAGTGCAAGGTTTCATAAATTTACGCCCATTCAAGCTATTTATAAGTACTTTAACCTCTTGCATACTAATTGAACAATCAACAAAATTTTAGGTCAGTTGGTGAAAGGTTTGACCTGGGAAAAAATTCGTTATCTGTAGCATTTTTCGAATTATTGACGCAATCAACACACTTGCTTCTTTATTTATAAAATGGTCAGCAAATGTAGAACTGGATAAGAACAGAGGATCGGAGAGGGTCAGTACTCCTTTCGATCGGGTAACGGCGAAGGTCAATACCCTTCACCAGGTAGGAAGCGGTGCCGTCGACGATCAATACTCGTCTAAGACCCCGTCGAGGAAATTAGACAGTCAGTACCTGCCTAAGGTAGGTAGAGATTGGCGTTTCGCTTACAGCGCAGATCCAGAGACAACCACTGAGACGGGTAACTCAATGCATTATTACTGTTCGGCAAAACTTGTCTGGGCCATTTTAACTCAGGCATGAGGAAGATGGCGCTAAAGTCTAGTTTCTACCTATTACAAAATTTTGGCCTTTTACTGTATATACAACTAGTCATTTATTAAAGCGGATCTAGGATGGCGGGAAAATTTAAAAATGGATCGATTTATTATATAAATTAATTTTTTTAAATTTACAAAAGCAACAAAATTAGCCTAATAGTCTACTATATTAACTATCTTACTATTAGACTTAAAAATTGCTGTTGTAAATCTTTTAATAATATAAAAACCTAGGTCTTAACAATTTAATAAAAAACAGTCATGTACAGGAGTTTTATTTATTTTAAATCATAGATAAAATATAAATACATAGATTTTTTAATATAAAAGGATATTATCTCTTAGGTGCTTGCATAAAATAAAATTATTATACAACATGGAAAATTATTTTAAAGCAATGGAAAAGTTTTAATTAAAAAAAATTGAAATAGAAATTAAATACATTACAATGGTTCACTTTTAATTTATTAATTTATATTCCAAAATTTTTACAGATTATTATACAATAAATCATAATGTAAAATATATAATAATAAAACATATTTACAAAATACAAAACAAAGTGCTTTGAAATATACAAATAATTAATTTCCAATGATCAATTAATTTGACTGGAACAAATTAAATATGTTTAAATTTTTTAATTTTTTTTGTTTGTGCATTTATTTTATTTTCTTTAATCTCCCTTACCTTTCTTTTGCACCACCACGGTATACCTATTTTGTAAATTCCTTTTACTATGGATTTTTGTATTATATCATTGTGAAGAGAACATTTTATCCAGGAAAAATCTACTTTCGACAGTAATTCCTTTTCTATTTTTTTAGAGATTTCTGATGATACACAGTTTGTTTCAAGAAAATTCTCTAACAATGTAATTGCTGTTCCTACTGATATTACAGGTTTTTCTGATGGATATATCAATTTTTCTTGGTTTTGATCCCATTCCCGAAAACTAATAAATAAGTTGTGTGGTTCATCAGAACTGGAGATTAAAACATTTTGACATTGATTACAATGTACAACCTTTAAAATCTTTTTTATAATAAATCCTGCAACATAAGCAACTGACATAGTTGAAACACTACCAATTTTGACCTCATTGGCTATATCAATTGCCACATTCTCAGGATTAATAATATTTGTACCCATTATTTCAGTAGAACCACATACTTCAGAGGATTTTCTTGATTCGGTGTTCTCTAAAAAACTGGTTAAAGTTGAAAGTAGATTTTCATTATCCTCTTCACAATTCCTTCCTGAACCCAAATTAATTAACCCATTTAAAATTTGCGTTTTTAAACTGCCAACAAATTGAATCGTGGTGGGATTATCATTGTTACCCAATCCAGATCTAATTGCCCCAAATAAATTTTCTAGCGCATCCTGGTTTAGATTTCTGGGTTTAAGGTTGGTGAAATTTTTCTGTGTAGTTAAGAATTCCCACAATTTCTTAATTCCTGATATGGATGTCATCCAAGCAATTTGACTTGGAGGCTTATTTTTTCTTAAAATACCATTTTTTGTGTATCTTAAAAACCTCCAGTCTCTTACCATTTTTTCAGCCTTTCTCCAATACTCAGCATGAGCTGATTTAGCCGTAATTATACATTTTACCTCTTTTCCAGGGGGAGGGAACTTAGAACTTCCATTGAAGCTATCAAAAAGCTCATCTACCTGTTGGACAAAGGTAGCAGTGGCAATTGACCGTTCCTCCAATTCACCTAAAACAAAAAAAATATACTAATTATTTTATGAATAGAAAAGAACAGGAATTTTAAAGATTGTATAAAAAAAATTAGTAGTTACCTCTTGCAAGTAAAGTATATAAATATGACGATACTGTTCTGCTTAATAATTGCGAAGCCATATTCACCTTCATTGCATACTTTATTTTTGGCTCCAAATGTTCTTTCTTAATTTTATGTAAGGCTCTAAAAACCAATGGAGCCTTTGAATCAATGTCATATGCCTTTTTAATATCGCTAAATCTAGCCTGTAACAATGCATTATTAAAGGTGGGGACTTCCACCTCAATGTTATGTTTTATAAATAAAGAAGCTGTGCATTTCAATAAATGTGGTGGATCATATAATGTAAAAATTTTTTGATTCCCCACACTTATAAATGGATCTGTATTTGAAGCTCCCAAATGCTTCATGGCCTTAACATTTGTTGTTTCACAATTATTTATTATACAAACAACTGAAAGTTTACAAGCTTGTATTACCTCTATTAATATTTCTGATAATCTAATGCCAGAAACTGCTTCATTTGAAAATAGTATGCAATGGGTTGTTTCCAATTATGAAGTACACCTTTTATCATAAAAACCAAGGCTTTGTTTGCTAATTTTGATGTCTTATTAACTTCATCAAAGCCTTGAATTTTATCTGATGCAGCATCATACTGCAAATGTGCTTTGATGTCCATTTCATCCATTAGTATAGCACATACACGATCATCCTCATCTTTGATTGAATTATTAATGTGATGAAGCATATGCTTGTTAATACCACTCTCGAATGGAATTTGTTTTAATAAGTTTAACAGTGTCTTTTTTGATAGCATAGCTACAATTCTTCTTAATAGGTTGTATCATTTTGGACCTCTTTTTAATAAAGCCAAGGCAGTTATTTTCTCATCCAGTGTCCACCTTCTACCTTTTTAATGATTTTTTTGAGCAACGAATTTGTGATATTAAAAAGTTTGCAGTTGAGGACGATAAGTCTTTAAACAAATCTCTTACCACATTAGAATCATTTAATTTGGAAAGATCTTTAATGCTGTGGGCCCTAGTTTTGGCAATTTTCTTTAAACGCCTGATGGATGACTCCTTGTTTTCCACCATTTTCATTAAGCGTTGCTTCCTTGGAGTTGAAGAAACTTTTGAAACATTTGGAATTCCTCTAAACACTGATCTCTTACTAGTAGGAGTTAAAGAGGATGTACTAGGTCCCACTTCTATTTGCATGGTCTGGACTTCATCATCTTTTGTATCTAAAAACATAATACAATAGTAACATATTAAACATATTTCTAATTGGAATAACATTAAACAAATCAATGTAAAATTAAAACCTTCACGGTTTTTAGAAAAATTTTAATATTTAAACTAATGACAGCTGTTTTGATAATAACTATAATTGATTTGTTTAATGTTATTCCAACCATGAACTTTCACAAAGGGTTTCAACAATAAACAGCATATTTCTAATTTTCTATTTCCACAATGTCAGTTTGAAATTTTTATAAACTTTATGAACTTACTTTCATTTTCTGTCACTATTTGTACAATATTATCCTCTTCTAAACTGGTGAATTTTTTAGGAACAGCATTTGATTTTAGTCTTAAAGTGGATCCCAAATAATCAATAGGAGTAAAATGATTACTGCAAATTACGTGGTTCCTCATATCTCTATTGGGATAGTTGAGACCAAGATTTTGAAACCATAATTTACACCTAAAAGAATTAAAATCATCGATAAAATAATCTTTTTTTACAGTTTTTACATTAATAAAAAAAGTAAATTAATTACTCACTTTTCAATATTCCTTGGGAAATAATGCATTTTTTTAACTTCACGTTCACTACAACCGCAAATTATACACAAAACCATTGTTAATAAAAGTACAAAATAAAACCAAACTAAACACACAAAATCTCAAAAACCAAAACAGATGTTAACACATAAACAAATCGCAAATAAATGAAATAAACAATATGGCTGCTTCTTTCTCCCGTTCAGCAAGAGTTAACGTTGTTGTCATATTTCTTATTATAGTGTCATATTTATTATATTTGTTAATCGTCCCTTATGTTTTAATAGCAAAAAAGAAACTTCATAATTTAATTTTATACATAAATGTGCTAGATTTTTTTATTAATAACAATGTATTAGTAAATTATAATATAAAAAAAAATTAAATTAAAATTGCTTGGCAACATTGTAAAGTACTTTAAAATTAGCATCAGCGACCTCTACGTTAAGCCTTACAGTCTGTAGAGAGAGGCAAGTCTATGCCAGGAACAATGATCTTGTAAGAGACAGAGATGAGTTTTAATTATGTGGGCTACCGAACAATTTTTCCTACTAAGTTACCCGTCTCGTTGGTTGTCTCTGGCAGATCGTAAGCGTATAACACCAGTGAGAGTTCCTGTTTTTAAGTAGGTACTAGTCGATACGACTTAGTTGTAGGTCGGAGTAACTTTGCCGATTGCTTCGCCTGCGTTGACCTATGTATCGAATAATTCATACCGAGTCGGTAGCATATAAAACTGCTATCTTTCTGCCGGTGTTCCAACTGTCCGTCGTATCTTCCCATAATTTCTTTTCCAGTTGATAACTCGTTTGTACATATAACGACATTGTCGTTACAGTATTATTAATAATTTTTTCAATTTATAGAAAAATAAAAAAAAAATAAAATTAACAAAAATCATTTTTATTGTTAGTTGCATGTATTATTTTTTCTATTGTAGATCTGTTGGAGAACGGTTTAATTTGGGAAAATCTTCTTTCTCGTTGTTTTGTAAGAGTATTAAAGGCTTTATGTCAATTAGCACCAATATTTATAAAGTGGCCTTCAATAGAAAATGAACGCCTTCATATCAAAGAGGGCTTTAAAAGAATGGGAGGTATACCCAATGTAATTGGTGCTGTTGATGGGACATTTATTAATATAAAAGCTCCCAAACACAACCCAGAAGTATGTTGCCAGGAAATGCACATATGCAATAACACTTAAAGCAATATGTGATAATAATTTAAAATTCACAGATATCTTTGTTGGATATCCAGGTTCAGTAAGTGACTGCAGAATTTTTAGAAATTCAGATATTTTTATTGAAGTTGAAAATAATTCAGCAAATTATTTTGTCAATGATGAGTTTATTATAGGAGACAAAGCTTGTCCCCTTTTGGATTGGTGTATCCCTCCATATATAAACAGAGGTAATATGACTCCGGCAAAAATATATTTTAACCAACAACATACTAAAACAAGGCAGACAATTGAGCGTGCCTTTGCTCTTCTTTTGGCAGATTTAGGAGACTTAAGTATTTGGACATGAATAAATTAGAATTAATTCCAGCTACAGTATTAGCATCTTGTATTCTTCACAATATTTGCCTTTATATTGAACATGACAATGATTTTATAGAAGAAGGAGCTCTTTTTCTATTAGAACCAAACAATGCTGCTGACTATTACAACAAAATCCTAATGTACATAATATAGACAACTGGGAAAAAAAAGAAAATATATGTAGAAGATTATTTCTACAAAGAACACATAGAAATAGTACATAAACATTATAGATTTATTAATTGCAGGAATACCCATTTTTAAATTTTCATTATATTTATAGAAACTAAAATAAATCCAAAGATGTTTATTGTAAAAAATTAGTTAACATATTAGTAAATAAATAATATTAACAAAACAAATATTCTTTAAAGTTGTTAGACTTAAGTAATTCAACTCTTGAAAAATAAAAAAAATAATTTTGGTTAAAAAAACTAAAGAGTACTCTGTAAATAATAAATAATATTAAATAAAATAAAAAAACCATAATTAAAACTTCTCTAAAGTATTGATTTGATTAGTTGCTGAACTAAATAATTTTTTTAGAAAATACATCAATTGCTTGTTTTTTAAGCTCAATAATTTCTTTATATCTTTTATCTCCAGCTTCCTCTCTTTTAATTGTATTATCTTTATGCTCTTTTAGATACGCTGAGAAAACAATATTCTGCTTTAATTACAAATTAGTAATTAGAGAAATATAACATTTTTAATTGATTTTTTTTTAATTAATAATTAGATAAATAAACACAAACATAAAAACCTACCATCAACTCCATTAATAGAACAAGCAATTTCTTTGGGAACTATGTTTGGTTTGGATCCTAAAATTTCATCAATATCTTGAAAATTTAAGTGACTCTGATCCTGTACTCTTATCAGACATATTATCTTTTTTTTAATATATTGCTTCTTAAGATATTGCCATCTGTCTTTTACTTGAGCTTTGGTAAAATTATTTTCATTTTCTTTTCTTAAGTTAATTAATTTTTTAGTTTAATCATGGGTCCACTTTTTAGCAATGTTGATAAATGTTCCTTTATCTTCATCAATGTCTATTTTATTATTTTCATGGATGGTAGCAAGACATTCTTCACAGACATAATTAATGCCAAAATTAGCTTGTAACAAGCTTTTGATATTGTTATCAATATCTATCATTTCCACTAATCCATCTGTAAACCAAAACATAATCTTACAAGTAATAATGTACTTACATTAACACAAGACAATTATGAATTTGTTTAACTAATTAGCATGAATTATAATTCTGGGCATTCAGGATTATTATTTAAAAACATTTATTTACTACAATAATAAAAGCTAACCACTAGCTAACCTAAAATATATAATCTCTAAGAAAGGGTGTTGTTAAGTATACTTTCGTCGTAATAGTAGGCACGGCGTACTTGACCTTTTCTTTATCGCACCTTGATACGATGGATCGAAAAACGACCCGATCTTGGTAGTACGAGTTCAGAGCCATTCTCGTTAATAATAGAATTCAATTAAGTTTTTAGTTTTCGTGTTAATTAATCTAAAAAATCAACAATTATTTCGCTGGTGACTCCTTCCTATCCCCCCTTATCCCCAAAGTGCACCTATGCAAAGAATACCTAATATTCGCAGTAGTTTGGTAAGTACAGAGATTTTTTATATTCAGATTTACTTTTAATAGCCTTTATCCAAATAAGGGTAGTCACCCTTACATCTGGCGCAGTCAGTAGGATCTTGCTTCTTCAGAGCCACGACTTTTCAATCTTTTAATGCTAATAAACTTTAGTTTAGTATAAATGTTTATTTATATCGTCATTGCCGGCGATTTTTTGTTCGATAGTTGTTGCGATAAAAAGAGAGGTTTTGAATAGTAATGTGTTTTTTTAAGTGAAACTCACCTATTTGTTTCTATTAAAGGATACTTATAATAATCGTTGGAATTTATGTTTTGATAATAATTGTTTGCTCTAGTCAAAGCGAAATAAAGTAATACATTTTTCCGGTTGTTTGTTGATTTTATTAAGTTTATCAAATAACAATGCTCTATATCGTGATCATAAAGGAAATATTTGCCTTATAAGTTTTTTTTTCCATTTTACTACTTAGTAAAGAATAAGTTTTCTAATTAGCCACTGAAAACATAAGGGTTGCCTTTATTTTCGGATCTTTTTGTGATCATTTGCCCTAATAATTTTAACAAGTTTATGTGCCCTAAGAAATGTAATATGCCGGTAAAGAAATATTTTTGGATCAATTATTAGAATTTACCTTTGTTAATTTATTTGAACTCATACTCTTTTTGTGTTTTCTCTATGTTTTTCCAATAAACATAGAGTTCAAGCTTGCACATCTAAATTTAATTGTAATCATTGCCACCTGCGACATCACATTTTAATGCATAAAAAGGAAGTTGATAATGTACCAACGCTTAGCTCCATTAGCAATGCCCCTACGTAAAGTGATGTAAATCTGCCAAATACCTCTAGCGTCAATGCTATATTTTGCGCAAATACTTTTGTCTCAAAACCACATAAAGCAGTTCTTTTAGGTACTGTTATTGTAAATGTTCGGGATCAATGGAATAGAATTCAAAGGGTTCGTTTTTTGTTGGACAGTGGTTATATGGTGAACCTTATGACCTTTGATTTTTGCAAACGTTTAGGACTAAAATATTTCAAAGGTAATTCCAACGTTGTAACTCTTGGAGGAAGTTCAAAACCTATCAAAGGAATTTCCAATCTTAAATTTTATTCTACTTTCGATGATAATGTTTCCTTTTCCATAGAAATATTACTGGTGGATAAAATTACAAATCAGTTCCTGAGTTCGTGGTGAACTCTAGCTCATTGGACTATCTGGAGATCATACCTTTAGGTGATCCTTCTTTTGATATTCCAGGTGTCGTGGATGGAATCCTGGTTGCGACAGTTTTTGCCGATATTTTAGGAAGCCAAAAGGTTGTTGGTCGGGAGTGAACACCTACGGCCATTCATACTTCTCTTGGATACATCGTAACTGGCGTTGCAGATTCTTTATCGAAGACACCTTTTGTTGATTATAGTCTTTGTGCCATTAGGGAAAGCGATTCAAGTTTAGAACATCTAGTAAAAAAAATGTATGAATTGAAGAACTTGTCTTCAGTTTCGCCCCTTAGTGAGGAAGAAGGCACTTGTAAGGAGCTTTTTTTGAAAACTGTTACTCGCAACGATTCTGGTAGATACAAGGTTGCCCTCCCATTTAAAAATGATGTTTCCTCGTTAGGAGAATCGTATGCCTTAGCCAGAAGACGACTTCTTACCCTAGAAAGAAAATTTTATAAAAATCCCAATCTTCGGAAATTATATTCTGCCATTTTACAAGATTATCTTGATCAGGGACACATGTCGATTGTTCCACAGCCCTTAATTAGCAGCCCCGCCTATTATATCCCTCACCACTGTATATTTAAGCCTAATAGCTCATCTACACTGGTCAGAATAGTTTTCGATGCAAGTATGAAAACGAACAAAGGTGTTTCTTTAAATGACATTCTTTTTGCTAGTCCAAAATTACAGAACAATTGCATATCTATTCTAATAAATTTTAGATTATTTCCCATAGCTGTTACCTCCGATATTAAGCAAATGTTTCGCCAAATAGAACTTTTAGCTGAACATCGAGATTTCCAACGCAGTTTATGGAGATTTGATGTTGAGGATCCTATATCGATTTATTTCCTAAATACAGTATCCTTCGGTGTAAAGTCTTCTTCGTTTCTAAGCTTGAGAACAGTTCGTTAATTAACTATCGATGAAGGGTCTCACTATTCTCTTGCTGTTACGCCTATTGTGAGAGACATGTACATGGATGATATGGTCTCTAGTTTCCCTAATACTGATATAGCCTTAGAAAGTATTTCTCAAATAATTTCAATGTTTAATTCTGGAGGTTTTAAAATTGTAAAATGGTTGTCAAATTCGGCTACTGTACTTTTCCATGTGTCAAGCGATTTGAAGCTAGATTGTATCAAAACCTTTGATAATACTTTCCCAAAAATCCTAGGTTTGCAATGGGATCCCGTAGATGACGTGTTTCTTTTTAAAATTGCAACCACGGAGGAACTTTGTACTAAACGAAATATGTTATCATTTGTAGCTCGTTCCTTCGATCCCCTTGGATTTCTCTGTCCTCTTTTGTTAATGGTTAAACTAGCTATAAAATCTTTGTGGAAATTAAAACTTGATTGGGATCAACCTGCCCCTTCTGAAATTGAAAAGATTTGTCACATTTGCCAAAAGAAGATCAATTGTATTCAACATTTGCGAATTCCTCGACATATTTTTGCCTTTGAACAGTCTCCCATAAGTTTAATTGGTTTTTGTGATGCCAGCCAGAATGGTTATGCAGCGGCCATTTATGTTCCGTCTGTCTCGCCTACGGGGCACATAAATGTATCTTTAGTGCAAGCGCAAGCTCGAGTGGCTCCTATGTCTGCTATAACCATTCCTAGAATGGAACTTTGTGGTGCTGCCCTTCTTTCTAAACTCCTGGCGCATGTGTTGCAAACATGGGCTTCTCGAATTGAAATTCAACAGGTTTTCGCCCTTTCGGATTCGTCCATAACTTTATACTGGATTCAGTCTACCTTTAAAAAGTGGAATCCCTTTGTATCAAATAGAGCAAATATTATTCGGAGAAACATTTCAGCTAATAATTGGTTTTATGTTCCTGGAGAACATAACATTGCCAACTGTGCCTCCAGAGGTTCTACTCCCCTTAGTCTTTTTAAAAATCCTTATTGGTTATCCGGACCGTCTTGGCTAGGTTTAGATTTAAACGAATGGCCTATTCAGAAGATCAAAGCCGATAATCAGGAGGATTTGTCTTTAGTCGAGTCTGAAATCTTGGTTTGTATGACATCTTCCCAGATATCTCTCCTTTTTATTCTTTAATTGATTATTTTTCCTCGTGGACAAAGTTATTGAACGCTACTATTTATGCCTTAAAATTTGTAAAGATTATTCCTTTGAACAAACCAATCAGTAAACGAGATCTCGATCTAGCCGAAATTCATCTGATTAAAGCAGTCCAACAACGCCATTTTTCAGAGGAATATAATGCCTTTATGCAAAAAAAGCCAATTAAAACAAGTTTACTCCGTTTGAATCCTTTTGTAAAAGACGGTATTAGAGTAGGTGGTCGGTTAACCCATTCCCCATTAAAATATGATCATCTCCACCAAATATTGTTACCCAAGAATGACCCATTTGTGATACTCTTAATAAATTATTTCCATTAACTTTATTGCCACACAAGTTCATTGTTATTATTATCATTACTTCGACAAAAATATTGGATAATATCGGCTAGATCAGTTATCCGAAAATGTATTTGGAAGTGTAATCATTGTTTCAGATTAAATCCCAAACCAACTTATCCTTTAATGGCTGATTTACCTCCAGAACGAATAAATTAAGCCAAAGCATTTCTTAATACAGGAGTTGATTTTACTGGCGCATTTTCAATTACTATGAGTCGTCATCGAGGCGTGAAAACTCAAAAGGCCTATGTTTGTCTTTTTATTTGTTTAGCGACCAAGGCTATACACCTTGAGTTAGCATCTTCTCTTTCTACTGAGTGTTTCTTGGCGGCCTTTAAACGATTTTTGTCCCGAAGAGGTAACTGCCTCAAATTATTTTCGGATTGTGGCACTAATTTTATAGGCGTCAAAATCCAACTCGACGAATTGAATCTTCTTCTTAATTCTTTGCAGTTTAAAAATTCTTTCCAGAAAGAATTAACTTTCAATAAAATCGATTGGAGGTATTCGGGAATCAAATATTAAAAGCATGAAAATTCACCTTGCAAAGGTTATTGGAAACCAAATTCTCAGTTATGAGGAATTCAATACCGATCTTACACAAATCGAAGCCCTTTTAAATAGCCGACCTTTATGTAGCCTTAGTAACGATCCTAATAATCCAATAGCGTTCACTCCTGCTCATTTTTTGTATGGTTCCCCACTAAACTCCTTGCCTTCAGAAAACTATAATGAAAATACTAGACCGGTAGACCGATACAAACTTCTCGACTCACTAGTAAACCATTACGGAAGCGTTGGCATCGGGAATATTTGTCTACCCTTCAAGTCAGGCAAAAGTGGAATACTCCAACGAATCCTATTGCGGAAGGAAACCTGGTGATAATTTTGCAGGAAAATATACCACCTTTACAATGGCCTTTAGGCATTATTGACCACGTTCATCCGGGTAAAGACGGAATGGTAAGAGTGGCTACAATTAAAACCAAAATGGGCCTATATACTCGGCCTGTAACGAAGTTATGTCCGTTACCCAATCAATAACTACTATTATTGTTTCGATTAGAGCATAGTTATTTTTTTATATAAGTAGCTTTATTGGACAATGGGTTAGTTTTATGAGTTTTGTTTTATTTTTTGCCACCCCCTCAAAGTTTCATTGCGTGGGGGAGGATGTTAAATATACTTTCGTCGTAATAGTAGGCACGGCATACTTGACCTTTTCTTTATCGCACCTTGATACGATGGATCGAAAAACGACCCGATCTTGGTAGTACGAGTTCAGAGCCATTCTCGTTAATAATAGAATTCAATTAAGTTTTTAGTTTTCGTGTTAATTAATCTAAAAAATCAACAATTATTTCGCTGGTGACTCCTTCCTATCCCCCCTTATCCCCAAAGTGCACCTAGGCAAAGAATACCTGATATTCGCAGTAGTTTGGTGAGTACAGAGATTTTTTATATTCAGATTTACTTTTAATAGCCTTTATCCAAATAAGGGTAGTCACCCTTACAGGTGTAAACTACTAAAAATTATGCTGCCTTGTCTCTTCTCTCACAAATATATAACCTAGGGTTGTTTTTTGATATTAACTTATATGCTTAATTAAATATATTACAATACTTACCGTAGATGTTTGTGACATAAACTTTATCATCTTTTATAAATGGGCTATCATTTATTGTAAAGGATACGTATTTATCCATTGTACAAACTATTGTAAATGAAAAATGCTCCTAAAATTATAACTGGTGGTTACTGGTTACCCACAAGCACACAATATTTTAAAAATAAGTATTCGTTCTGTGTGTACCATTGACAGATTTGGAACTACGCAAGCTCGGTAAAATATTACACATTTTGGAACGCGCGGACATTTTTCCCACGGTAACAATATTTCGTTTTTGAAACGCACTTTGGCATAGGAATGTGAGAAATGTGTACAATGTTGCGATTTGTGAACGCACTCCTGATGTGATGAAGTACTTATGTTTATGTCATGTTGCTGTGATAGTTACTATTATAAATTTATTTTACCGTTACCATTATAAGTTTTCGTTAACGTATTTAGGTACGCTTAGTGTTTTTTTTTGTTAGTGTTGATATTTTTCTTAAATTATAAGAACGACTGGGTTTGTACAGGCAAATTCCAATAATTTACCAAATTTAGACATTTTAGACATTCAAAAAGGCAATGTCAACTTAAAAGAGTTTGAAAATTGATTTGCAAACACACAACACCACAATTGTACTTAATGACAGAGTAGGGGACTCTAATTTTTATTAAAAAATTAGCTAATGAGACCTTTGGCTAATGAGACCAAATAGAGACCCTGTGATCTGTCACCACGCAACAGGGGTGTAAGTGAATCTGCAATATGTATTTAAAAATCAAAAGAGATATCATGGTTACACCTTTCACCATCAACACAAAGTAAATATGAAAACATTTGATTTAAATGTCCAATATCGGATCTGTGGTTCATTGAATTTTTATTTTGGCATATGTAAGCCATCTCCAGAAAAAGTCTCTTAACAGTGTTACTTTCCCGGTCCAAAACTCTAACATTGCTATAGTCTATTACATGATCGTTGTTAATCACATGTTCCCCTAATGCACTCCTCTCGGGATGCAGTCTACAGTCAAACCGATGGGTGGTTATATGGTCTTTTAGCTTTCTGGATGTTTGACCAATATAGATTTTATCACAACCACCACAAGGAATACTATAGACAACATCTGTCAAGGACAGCGTTGGTGTCCTATCTTTAATTTTAGAAAATATAGAATTGACTGTGAGAACTGTCTTGTATGCAATTTTTATATTGTTTAATGGTTTAAACATTCTACTGAGCTTATGTGTGATATCCCTTATATAGGGTAAAGAGACATATTTTAAATTTACAGCTGTCGAAACCAAATATCCCATTTAACAACTTCTCCAACAGAAAGGTCTCCACTATTTTTGCTAGTATGTAAATATTAATTTAAATAAATAAATATTTCAGAAATCCTGCCAAATGCCAAAATAAATAGAAAATAGTCATTTGTAGGCTCTCTTTATTTTCTTGTAAGTTAAACAAAGATACCCTTACATAATGTCTAAATTTCAAATCTGGCAACTGCTAGCTTATAGATACCAACATAATAATAATCACAAAACGTACACAATAACAGAGTTTAGCTGAGCCGACGTTAAATAAGATATGTACAATCCATATCAATTTTTTTGGCAAGTTCAACCATTTATCGCTGAACCTGGGTTTAAGCTTGCTTTGTACAATCGGCCCTAATAAGTACAAAGCTCAGCTTAATTTGCAAATGATGGCAACAAATAAAAAAAAACTTTTTGTTGTAGCAAAACCGGATTTTAAAATTTCAAATGAAATAATCATTAAGTGGCTTTTCTATGATGAATCATTCATATCAGATATGATTACCAATTGTAAACATTTTTATGTTTCATTTTCAATAAGTTGCTCGCTGCAGTGTATTTTTTTGTATTTTTTCAACAAAATGGATGAATAATCCTCAATACTGACATCAACCTATGTTTGAAACCAATATCTTGAAAAAAGTTTCGAGTTCAGAACTTATTGTTACCTGTGGAACAATATATGCCACTTTTATGTAATTTGCAGCAAAACACTGTTTTTCGTCAGTAAATGTACCTATTCAAATTCATTCACAAAAACTTAAAATAATATATACAAAATTCTACCACTAAATTGATAAGAAACCAATTTTTAAACAAGACTTAAATATAAAAGTCAATAAAGTGGAATGGTAGTAATAATTACTATAATTATGGAAAGTTAAAGAAACATAATTGCTAGGATTTCATTAATTTATCAACTGTAATTCTATATTATATACAAATATGATATATAATATACAAATATGTTAACATTTACTTCAAATAGAATTATATATGGAGAAAAATATATGACTAAGTACAAATTTTCTAGAAAAAAAAGTAATATTAAGATTTAATTAATGGAGATTGCAAGTTTATTAATGCACATGCTATGGAAACAAGAGCATCTGTATTTTGTAATAAATTATGGTCAATAACAGAATGTGGTTTTCAAAAAGCAAATTTTCTTAATCTACCAATTACCAATAACTTTCGTTTCCATTACCTCATGCTTTGAAGGTTTTATTGAACTACTGACACTTGGCGGTCTTAAGAGCTTACAATATTACAAGGATTCAATTTCTTTAAAACTACGATCTGCCATTACCACAGCATTGTCAGGTAGACAAGTTAAATAACCAGACAGGGTTAATAGGTTTCTGAATTTGTATTTCAAAACAATCCATTATGGATTGTACATTATTATATTTTGCTCGAAATGGAATAGGTAAATGTTTTTTTATTTGGCTTTGTGAAGGCCAAAATATAAAAGTTTTCATATAATGTACTAGTTAATAAATCTGAGTTTTGAATATTTTTGAAACTCCATTTACTGATAATGAAAATTGATCTGCTAATCTTGCAAATGAATCATTTAATTTGATTTTCGTTAGGCATATTATAACATGTTCTTTATTTAAATTATGTTTTCTAAGTAATTTCATTAAAATGTCACACTCTAGGAACACCAATACATCTCTTCGGATATTTCTTAATAAGGGAGATCGTATTCTGTAATTGTTCTTCTTTTGAATTACTTGAGTCAGCTAGTGACACATAATCACTGCTTGAGGGTACGGTTTCAGTTGTTGCCTCTGCTGATGTGATATCTTCTACTTTAAAAATTTTTTTTTCATTGGTGAGGTGGATGCTTCTTTTGTGATAGTCAGATCTAAAGTATCCAATTTAACAGTATTTTGAGATGTTAACTGACAACTAACACCAACATTTTTTACTTCTAAGGGACTTGTTTGGTCGTTCCCGAGGAGGGTTATCTTCCAATTTAACCATCCGCTTGAAAAATTCTCTGCCCATGTACGAAATTTAAATTTTCAAGAATAATTTTATAGGTCGATAAGGAGTGCCAAGGTTTAATTCTCGAGCTACGTTGCCACATTTGTATGAACAAATAAAGTGAGTGAATAGACATTGGAAAGACGAAAATCATCGACATTATTCCAAAGATTGCGTAAATTACGTTATGTAATCGAATTAACTAGATCTATGAAAAAATGCAATTAACGTAATATTGTTAGTTATTTTTTATGTTATTGTTTGAGTATTGTAAATGAATAACAAGTATATTTCGCGGTTTTATTTTTAGCATATAAAAGGTAAGTTATCGTCAAATCGTTCTTCTATCTACTGCATCTGTAATAAGATAACATTAATCGTTGTTGTGATTGATTATTTAATGCGTATTTTACTACTTTTACTCGATATTTTTATCTGTTAACTGTTAACTTACTAAAGTAAGTAATTTTAAATAGTAAATTATTATATATATATATATTTTTTAAAATAAATTAAATAATAAATTATGCAAGATTTTAAAAAATCGTAAATAAAAGCATTATTTTCAGAAACTATACCAATTCGAAAGGTTATTGTGGATTATTTATATTTTTAATTGCTGTTCTTAGCATCTAATTTATTACTTATGAATTTTAGCAGTAAAGCTCCTTATTAACGTGCGTCTTTTTTATAATCAAATTTACTAAATCAAAACTAAACTATTCGGTTTCAGGAAAAATATTTGAACTGACAATACTGTGCGGCTGTCCCGCTGTCAATTTCGAATAATTTTGTATGTGCGCAGAGAATTTTTCAAGCGGATGGTTAAACTGGAAGATAACCCCGAGGAGGTTTGAGTACTACCATCATGAGTATCTTCTGTTAAAACAGGTTCATTTGGGACTACCAGCTCATATAATTTTAGCTTATTGATTGGAGAAGATTCTGACCAATTAAAAACGTGAGGCACAACTGATGGTTTCAAAATAATTTTCCCTCCCATCATCGAGTATTTAACATAATTGTCCATGTCATTTTCAAACTAAAAATCAAACATATTTAAGTATATCGATACTTTCTACACACACACACACATACAATTACTTACATCAAAATGATCTTCACAGCAATAGTAACTAGTTTTAGTCTGTTTATATTTTCTTCTAGCAGCCTTAAACCATAATTTTCTTTTAACTGTTACTGTAGGCACTGTTACAAACTTTGTAACTGTTGTGTTTTTGCAGTACGATACAAAACAAGATTTGTACGATATTGACATTATTCAACTTTACAAATTGTGGAGAACTCAGCCAAAAAATATTAACACAATTTTATTTATAATATTGAAACGTCAAGCTCGAATAGAAAGTAAACAAAACCAAAACACTTGTTATGGCTTAAAAAATTTTTAAAATAATTTTTGTAAAGTAGTAACAATATACTTAAATAAAACACCAAAAGCCGGATATCGGTTTAACATCCCATATGTCTCTACTATGTTTAATAAATATGTTTTTATCGGAAAGGTGAAGTTGCCAGTAGTTGGACATTTAAAAGAAACCTGAACTTTAAAATTATATCATAAATATATTTTTCAAGAAAATATCATAAATTAATATTTATTAATTAATTTTAAAGTTTCTTCTATTGACTGAATTAACAGAAAAGTTTTGATTTTTAACGGTCATTTAAAAACAATTTTTTTGTTTTAAATAAGCACTTTTTCTAGTGGCCGGACGTTGTTTTCCAGTAGTGAACCGAGCTCACACTAGTTGACGGACAGTGGTTATTTCAATTAGAACCGTAATAAAAAGAAAGCCCACACTGCCAAAATTATGTAGTTTATATGTTTTTTCTACTCCTATTATACTATAAGTTGGTACTTATTTGTCCATTTTCAGTTACTTAATGACATTCATTATAAAACTGGTTTTCATTATGAAACTGAGAAATTGACCAATAGAAAAAATTAGATTGTTATAATCAAGTAGTTAGACAGATCCGATATTTTCTGTAAAATTTTTTGTGTTCCGCATACCTATAATAAAAAACAAAGAGCAAGTAACAAGTTTTTAATATTTTAAATAATCTACTGGAAAAAAACAGGTGTCAAAAAAATTAAATGAAATATAAAAATAAAAATAAACTTCTCACTACCTACATTAGAAATTCAAAAATAATAAAAATTACAATTTATCTACATAGGAAGAAATTTCATATAATAATTATTTACGTATTTGGCAAATAACTCAGGTACTCATTCTTATTTAATTCTAAAAACATTACTTAATATAAAAGAAAAATTGCATCCTTCCCAAAACACAGATAAAATTGGAACTTAGGAGTCATCCCTACAAAAATTACAAACGTAATCTTGATGTTGGACCTCACAATATTTTAGACCAATGAAGGTTGTGGAACCCAGATGGGACATACATCGCAACCAACATTTTTTTAATTTTCGTCTTCGACATCACTGTCCAATATTTCATCACATATCCCACATTTCTGTTTTTCGTTAATTGTCACATTGACATTTTTGGGTATTAATATTTCATGAAATTGATTTTTGTTAACCTTTACATTGTGGAAGTTCATCTTACTAAGAAAACAGAAAGCGAATTTTTCGAATAAATAGTGGAAGTCCTTATTAATATTTCACTTTCTTCTATAGATGGTTCCAATTTTTAACATCATTGACACTTTCTTTGCGTAAGTTTTGCTTGCTAGTCTTCTTATTAACTCCGCGTTTTGATTTTTTTTTCCTATTTTGGTTTCAATTTTTCTTCGTAATGTTTTCTCTATTCCTTTGACGAAATAGCGCTTTTCTCAAGAGGTTTTGAAACGCGGAGGTGATTTTTAAAAGAGAGTTTAGCCTCACTTTTACTTCTGAGTAATGTGTAACGAAGTTACCTAAATTATGTTTATTACCGTATATTCCATCGACTCCGCACTGTATTGTTTATTAAAATAAAATCGGATTTTTGTAAACTTAATTTTGTTGAAACGACGCGCAACTGCTAATTAGTTAAGTGTAGGTTCGGTTAAGCGGATCGAAAAGAGAAACTTTTGAGAGGTCGATCGCCAACCGTCTACGAAGTAACCACGTACGCTCCGAGAGAACCGGTAAGAAAATCGAGATATTAGGAATTTTTCTAGGTCCGAGAATCATAGTTTGGCGCATGATCTAAGTTAGAAGTGGGAGAACCCATAGATAGATAGGCATTTAGAACAGTTAGGGAGTTAGTTGATGACCGACACGAAATAGTGCCACTACGCATCGTCCTGAGCCGCATTAAGGAGAACCGGTGAGAAATACATAATAATTATTTAGATTGGAGAGTCGGAAAGAATTCCGATATTAGAATTCTGCGCAAGATAGGAGTGGGAGATCCGTTAAATACATAAATCAGTAGATCATTAGAGAGGTCAGTTAGCTACCAGCCGTTTATAGTGCCGCCACAAACAACTACTGCTCCGTTTTCGTTGGGATCTTGTTGGAATTTTGTATTGGGCTAGTTGTCATAGAAAACTTTTACCCTTTGATTCTAAGTGGACCTAGGTGGTCTAACATTGAATTTTGAATTTTATAGTACAAGTCTCGTCAGTCTCAGTTTTGGTCCATAAGGACATGTTTTGGCGTTTGGCCCTGGGATGGTCGTCCGGGTCGTAGTCGAGTGTCCTCTTCAGAAGTGGGTTGGCATGATTATGGAATGAGGTAATCAAGTCTTAGTTGCGTAGTCGTATTTGGTGGCTTATTGAGTCCACCATTAGGTCACGTCGCATGTTTGCGTTCCATAAATACCAGGGGGCCCCAGTAACGTTTTGTTTCGTATTGTCTCTAGTCGGTGAAGATGAGAGTTTGCAGTTTGTCCCCATACTGTCGATGCATATGTGATTTGCGGAAGGATGCAAGTTTTGTAAAGTATCAGTTTGTGTCGGAGACTTAGTTTACTGTCCTTGGATATGAAGGGCCAGAGAGCTGCTTTTGAAGCGTTAGTTTTTGAAATAATTTGACGAATATGTTAGTGCCATGTCAACCTACTGTCAAACATGACTTCCAAATATTTAATTTTGCGTTTCGAATCGATAACCAAATCTTTCAACATTTCAAGTCGACATTTGGTCGATCGCGATTTTTACTAAATTTAATTAATTGCGATTTTTCTGCATTAATTTCCACTTTTCCATTTTTCCGCCCATTATATATAGGCATCAGTCGTGTTTTGAAGTTATTCAACAGCTTTGGAGAATTTCCAAGAGCCTGACAAAATCGTGGTATCATCCGCGAATGTAAAGACTTTAGTAAGTCCAATACATTCGGGGAGGTCTGCTGTGTACAAATTGTATAGTATGGGAGAGAGAACCGAACTTTGAGGAACTTTCTAATTCTGTGTTAGTGGTCAGGCGAATTTCCTTAAATGGAAGTGTTTCGATGTCGCGTTCTACTGCATTTTCGCCCTCAGTTTCCCAATCGACATCGTCGTCTGGGACCCTGTTTTGCGAGAATTGAAATTCTAGTGAGTCCGCAAAGATGGAAGCTTTGTCTTGGTTAGTGTAGACCAGACCTGAAGTTCCCTGAAGGGGGTTGTTTGTTTTTGTCTTCATTTTAAGGCTTTTTCTGAAAGCCCACAATGGATTAGGATCATTACAAACGCTAATCATTTCCAGAGTCTCAGTCCACCGGTTATTTCGAAGATTTTCAAGTTCTCGCTTGACTTCGTTCGATAGCTGGTTGGCTCTGTTTTTATCCAGCCGGTTCATCGTTCGTTGGGCCATTTTCCGTGCTCTATTTTTCACCTGGATAAGGTGTTTTATCCTGGGTGGGATAGAGCAGGGGTTCGATGCAGGAGTTGATTTGGAAGATGTAATCCGAAATAACGCTTATTTCATTTCATTAGTTATTTGAAGGATTTCTTTATTTAAATCATACATATTATTGAGCAAAGAGATGGGTCGGTTAATGTTAGTAAGTATTTCGGAGTATTTAATCCAATTCACTCTTGATCTCGTTGCGTTCATCAGATTCGGTTCTCTAAAAGAACCGGATTGTGGTTCGAACTGAGTTCCGCTTTCACCTCTATTTGGAAGTTCACACTGACATTTCTTAATATAAAAATATCAAGAACATCAGCGATCCCTGTACCAAAATGAGTCGGTTCTGGCCCAACTACTAGATAGCCATGTCGGGTCGAATGTGCATCTAGAAATTTCCCTTTATCATTTGTTCGCCTTGAATTCCAATTCGGATGTTTGGAGTTCAAGTCGCCTCCGATAATTGTGTTTTGGTCGCGGGATAAAATTTTGTCTAAGTCTTCTTGTAAAAGATTCTTAGAAGGTGATAAATAGACCGAAACTAATGTGTAAGTGATTCCCGATGCCATCGTTATTTTAACCACTGTGTTTTCCATGTTTACGGTGTTATAACGGTTTATGAATAAATGTCATTTTGAATCAAAATTGCAGTTCCGCCGTTTCTACCCGATAACCTATCAGTTCTATAACAAAAACAATTCGGAATTGTAAAATTGAGTGCGGGTTTGAGCCACGACTCAGAGATGAGGATTACGTCAATCTTTTTTACTTGATATGCCACAGGCATTCCAAGCCGCTATCTTTAATGAGTCTGGTTGTCGTTTATTTGTCATTTTGTCTTAAGAGGGTTTTCTTAATTTCAGATACCATCTGCCGAATTTCAGCAGATAGTATAGCTCTGAGTTCGGAAATAGCCTCCTTCATATTGTTAGTCTGTGTCGGTGGAGTCTTGTTTTTTGCCATCTGGGCGTATGTTTTATTTTGTGTCAAGGTCGGCGTGAGTATAGAGGTTGTTTTGTTTTGTGGTCGTTTATCAGTGATTGTCTTGTGGGCTTGACAACCTCTATAGTTTGCTGGGTGAGGCCCCGCAATTTTCATAGCAAGCCGGAGTCTTTTTACACTCTGAACTTAAGTGGTCCAGCCCACATTTAACACATCGTGCTTCCAGGTGGCAGTTCCTTTGGGTGTGACCAAAACCCTGACACCTGTGACACTGTGCCGACTGCGTGTTGGACCGCTGTGTCTCTACTTTTATTTTGATGTAAAACAAATTCGTAATACTATAAATGTTCTTGCTAAACTCATTACGAGGAAGCTCAACCAGAACCAGTGGCATATGGATTTTGTCAGTGGTAATTACAGCTTTCTTTGTCTTTATGTCAGTTTGTCTAGTAGTCACGCGTCTATACATTTAGGTGATCTTGATGGGTTCAAATTTAAGAGTCTTAAGTTCGTTCTCAACCATCTTATCTGGGATATGATTGGGAACGAAGAGTGGTCTTGAGGGGTGTTCTTTTGTGATCGCTCTGTAGTCGTTAATAGTGTCGGGGGTAAATTGAATACCGTCTTTTTTATTGGCGGCATTCGAAATAGAATTTTTTTTTTATTTTAAAAATTTTGAGGAGATCCAACCATGTGTGTTGAGGGTTGATCAGGAGCAGTTTTATGTTAAACACCACATTTAAATTAAGTCACTTTTAATTACTTATTTAGATGATACATAAAATTACACTAATAACGAGTCATCAGTTTAACTATATCGAATCAAAAGTGAATGATTTGTTTACATTGTACCGTATTTATATTCCTATCAATGTATTCATAACATTAAACAATAAATGGTACTCTCGTTACACTGACCTCATACCAGGCACGCCAGCTCATTACCTTATATGTGATGTTTAATTGTCGAGGTCAGGTCGTGTTAATACAAGGTAGGAACGTGCATAATAAGCATTCTTAATTTTCTTAGAGTATTTTTTAATAATAGAAAAGGCGTTATACCGGTTGTCCCATTACACCTTTCCCCTTTGGAAAGAAATTCCTACTTAAGGTAGGGATTTCAAAATTACAGGTATTAAAATCTTACTTTTTTTTGTTTTTTAAACGTGCGATATTTATGATTACATTTACAAAAATCTTAGATCAAACTTAATCTACATTACTATGATTTACTGAAAAATAAAAATAACCTGCACCTTCCGCTTCTCAAAAAAAAATTTTAATATAAAATTTTTCGTCAATCACTCTAATTGTTGATATATGAACGCGTGCTACTGTTTAATTGTAACATTATTTATACATAAATATTGATTGAAATGTTGTAAATTAACATTGTTTGTTTTTATCTCTTTGTTTACAAAACAGCTGTTAGAATATAAACTTGTTGCTGTTGTTTTGGAAACATTCTGAAAACATTTTGAAAATATTTTAATACATACTTAACGCTATTTTACATAAGATTATTGACTATAATGTAAATCGTTTTTACAAGATAACGTCTTTTCCTTTCTCACTGGAATCATTATTTTAAAATTGTTACATTGTTCTTATTCTCACTGCCCATTTACAGTGTCTCCTTGACCGCACTTTAACACTATTCACTAACCGTTTTGACTGTCTGCAAATGCATGTAATCGGTTCTTATGAATTTCTTTATGTTTGTTTTTTACTAATACCTTACAATTTACCTTTCCCACTTCGATGATGCGAAATGGACCAGTGTATAATGGATCAAATTTCGTTCTTTCCTCATTTTCAACTAAGAATAGATCGCCTATTTTAAAGGTTTGTGTCGAAGCCGTCTGACTATTATTATTTTGTCTGATTACTTTATGCTTTAGTAGAAAGTTTCTAGCTCTCTCATGTGCGACTTGTAATTTAAATTTCAAGCTTTGACAATAATCATCTATATTATAACAAGGTTGTATCTCAGTTCTAAGGTTTTCTGGTACGATACTTGATCTTTCAAACATTAATTCAAAAGGTGTGTATCCGTGATATGTGTTAGGAGTGGTCCAGGGATGTTGCCTGTTAGTATCCACAGTAACCATAGGGCATCGCGCAGGTACGTTGAGTTAACACCCTTACTTCTTATTGTCAGTACCCTTTACAAACAATAGCGAACATTTTACTTTCATCCCAATCACTCTTACATTCATACATTAATAAAATAAATAAAAAATAAAACTTGTATCCGATATTTAAAATTTTGTCAAATTGTTAATTATTTCGTTATTATATCCTATCCCTAAATCCTTTATATCTTATTACATCCATTTCCTGTTTGCTGTAGCCTGAGTATCTAGTTCCCCATTTCTCTTATTCCTTTTCCATATTTCCTTTTCTAAACGAAAATTATCTTCACAACCTTCACACTGACACATAGTGTTGTGTCGTCTGTTTTTTTTGCGGTTTTTATATTTTACTGTTATAAATCCATCATTTTCATTCAATTTGCTTTCATTAATATTATCTTCTTGAGTATAAATCGATGTTTCTACTATTCCTACTTGAGCCCGTATCTCGGTGTCAGTATTTATATCACTGTCTTGTTGAATTACCTCTTTATTATTATTCCACACATTCATCGCTGTATCCTTTAAGGTATCCGTTTTATATGATTTATTGTTTCTATTCTGATTTACTACCGTTTCTTTACTGCCAAAAAGACGTCTACTGGTTCTATTACTTTCAACGATATTTCTTTCTACTGCAACAGGTTTTATATTATAAATTTGTTTATTTCTTTTCGCTATTCCATTATTTTTAGTTTTTATTGGTTCAGTTTTTTCTTCTAGCAATGATTTAATTTGTTTTAGTAAAATAATATTCTCCGACAATATCCGGTGAGAACCGGTGAGAAATACATAATAATTATTTAGATTGGAGAGTCGGAAAGAATTCCGATATTAGAATTCTGCGCAAGATAGGAGTGGGAGATCCGTTAAATACATAAATCAGTAGATCATTAGAGAGGTCAGTTAGCTACCAGCCGTTTATAGTGCCGCCACAAACAACTACTGCTCCGTTTTCGTTGGGATCTTGTTGGAATTTTGTATTGGGCTAGTTGTCATAGAAAACTTTTACCCTTTGATTCTAAGTGGACCTAGGTGGTCTAACATTGAATTTTGAATTTTATAGTACAAGTCTCGTCAGTCTCAGTTTTGGTCCATAAGGACATGTTTTGGCGTTTGGCCCTGGGATGGTCGTCCGGGTCGTAGTCGAGTGTCCTCTTCAGAAGTGGGTTGGCATGATTATGGAATGAGGTAATCAAGTCTTAGTTGCGTAGTCGTATTTGGTGGCTTATTGAGTCCACCATTAGGTCACGTCGCATGTTTGCGTTCCATAAATACCAGGGGGCCCCAGTAACGTTTTGTTTCGTATTGTCTCTAGTCGGTGAAGATGAGAGTTTGCAGTTTGTCCCCATACTGTCGATGCATATGTGATTTGCGGAAGGATGCAAGTTTTGTAAAGTATCAGTTTGTGTCGGAGACTTAGTTTACTGTCCTTGGATATGAAGGGCCAGAGAGCTGCTTTTGAAGCGTTAGTTTTTGAAATAATTTGACGAATATGTTAGTGCCATGTCAACCTACTGTCAAACATGACTTCCAAATATTTAATTTTGCGTTTCGAATCGATAACCAAATCTTTCAACATTTCAAGTCGACATTTGGTCGATCGCGATTTTTACTAAATTTAATTAATTGCGATTTTTCTGCATTAATTTCCACTTTTCCATTTTTCCGCCCATTATATATAGGCATCAGTCGTGTTTTGAAGTTATTCAACAGCTTTGGAGAATTTCCAAGAGCCTGACAAAATCGTGGTATCATCCGCGAATGTAAAGACTTTAGTAAGTCCAATACATTCGGGGAGGTCTGCTGTGTACAAATTGTATAGTATGGGAGAGAGAACCGAACTTTGAGGAACTTTCTAATTCTGTGTTAGTGGTCAGGCGAATTTCCTTAAATGGAAGTGTTTCGATGTCGCGTTCTACTGCATTTTCGCCCTCAGTTTCCCAATCGACATCGTCGTCTGGGACCCTGTTTTGCGAGAATTGAAATTCTAGTGAGTCCGCAAAGATGGAAGCTTTGTCTTGGTTAGTGTAGACCAGACCTGAAGTTCCCTGAAGGGGGTTGTTTGTTTTTGTCTTCATTTTAAGGCTTTTTCTGAAAGCCCACAATGGATTAGGATCATTACAAACGCTAATCATTTCCAGAGTCTCAGTCCACCGGTTATTTCGAAGATTTTCAAGTTCTCGCTTGACTTCGTTCGATAGCTGGTTGGCTCTGTTTTTATCCAGCCGGTTCATCGTTCGTTGGGCCATTTTCCGTGCTCTATTTTTCACCTGGATAAGGTGTTTTATCCTGGGTGGGATAGAGCAGGGGTTCGATGCAGGAGTTGATTTGGAAGATGTAATCCGAAATAACGCTTATTTCATTTCGTTAGTTATTTGAAGGATTTCTTTATTTAAATCATACATATTATTGAGCAAAGAGATGGGTCGGTTAATGTTAGTAAGTATTTCGGAGTATTTAATCCAATTCACTCTTGATCTCGTTGCGTTCATCAGATTCGGTTCTCTAAAAGAACCGGATTGTGGTTCGAACTGAGTTCCGCTTTCACCTCTATTTGGAAGTTCACACTGACATTTCTTAATATAAAAATATCAAGAACATCAGCGATCCCTGTACCAAAATGAGTCGGTTCTGGCCCAACTACTAGATAGCCATGTCGGGTCGAATGTGCATCTAGAAATTTCCCTTTATCATTTGTTCGCCTTGAATTCCAATTCGGATGTTTGGAGTTCAAGTCGCCTCCGATAATTGTGTTTTGGTCGCGGGATAAAATTTTGTCTAAGTCTTCTTGTAAAAGATTCTTAGAAGGTGATAAATAGACCGAAACTAATGTGTAAGTGATTCCCGATGCCATCGTTATTTTAACCACTGTGTTTTCCATGTTTACGGTGTTATAACGGTTTATGAATAAATGTCATTTTGAATCAAAATTGCAGTTCCGCCGTTTCTACCCGATAACCTATCAGTTCTATAACAAAAACAATTCGGAATTGTAAAATTGAGTGCGGGTTTGAGCCACGACTCAGAGATGAGGATTACGTCAATCTTTTTTACTTGATATGCCACAGGCATTCCAAGCCGCTATCTTTAATGAGTCTGGTTGTCGTTTATTTGTCATTTTGTCTTAAGAGGGTTTTCTTAATTTCAGATACCATCTGCCGAATTTCAGCAGATAGTATAGCTCTGAGTTCGGAAATAGCCTCCTTCATATTGTTAGTCTGTGTCGGTGGAGTCTTGTTTTTTGCCATCTGGGCGTATGTTTTATTTTGTGTCAAGGTCGGCGTGAGTATAGAGGTTGTTTTGTTTTGTGGTCGTTTATCAGTGATTGTCTTGTGGGCTTGACAACCTCTATAGTTTGCTGGGTGAGGCCCCCCGCAATTTTCATAGCAAGCCGGAGTCTTTTTACACTCTGAACTTAAGTGGTCCAGCCCACATTTAACACATCGTGCTTCCAGGTGGCAGTTCCTTTGGGTGTGACCAAAACCCTGACACCTGTGACACTGTGCCGACTGCGTGTTGGACCGCTGTGTCTCTACTTTTATTTTGATGTAAAACAAATTCGTAATACTATAAATGTTCTTGCTAAACTCATTACGAGGAAGCTCAACCAGAACCAGTGGCATATGGATTTTGTCAGTGGTAATTACAGCTTTCTTTGTCTTTATGTCAGTTTGTCTAGTAGTCACGCGTCTATACATTTAGGTGATCTTGATGGGTTCAAATTTAAGAGTCTTAAGTTCGTTCTCAACCATCTTATCTGGGATATGATTGGGAACGAAGAGTGGTCTTGAGGGGTGTTCTTTTGTGATCGCTCTGTAGTCGTTAATAGTGTCGGGGGTAAATTGAATACCGTCTTTTTTATTGGCGGCATTCGAAATAGAATTTTTTTTTATTTTAAAAATTTTGAGGAGATCCAACCATGTGTGTTGAGGGTTGATCAGGAGCAGTTTTATGTTAAACACCACATTTAAATTAAGTCACTTTTAATTACTTATTTAGATGATACATAAAATTACACTAATAACGAGTCATCAGTTTAACTATATCGAATCAAAAGTGAATGATTTGTTTACATTGTACCGTATTTATATTCCTATCAATGTATTCATAACATTAAACAATAAATGGTACTCTCGTTACACTGACCTCATACCAGGCACGCCAGCTCATTACCTTATATGTGATGTTTAATTGTCGAGGTCAGGTCGTGTTAATACAAGGTAGGAACGTGCATAATAAGCATTCTTAATTTTCTTAGAGTATTTTTTAATCCCTACTTAAGGTAGGGATTTCAAAATTACAGGTAATAAAATCTTACTTTTTTTTGTTTTTTAAACGTGCGATATTTATGATTACATTTACAAAAATCTTAGATCAAACTTAATCTACATTACTATGATTTACTGAAAAATAAAAATAACCTGCACCTTCCGCTTCTCAAAAAAAAATTTTAATATAAAATTTTTCGTCAATCACTCTAATTGTTGATATATGAACGCGTGCTACTGTTTAATTGTAACATTATTTATACATAAATATTGATTGAAATGTTGTAAATTAACATTGTTTGTTTTTATCTCTTTGTTTACAAAACAGCTGTTAGAATATAAACTTGTTGCTGTTGTTTTGGAAACATTCTGAAAACATTTTGAAAATATTTTAATACATACTTAACGCTATTTTACATAAGATTATTGACTATAATGTAAATCGTTTTTACAAGATAACGTCTTTTCCTTTCTCACTGGAATCATTATTTTAAAATTGTTACATTGTTCTTATTCTCACTGCCCATTTACAGTGTCTCCTTGACCGCACTTTAACACTATTCACTAACCGTTTTGACTGTCTGCAAATGCATGTAATCGGTTCTTATGAATTTCTTTATGTTTGTTTTTTACTAATACCTTACAATTTACCTTTTCCACTTCGATGATGCGAAATGGACCAGTGTATAATGGATCAAATTTCGTTCTTTCCTCATTTTCAACTAAGAATAGATCGCCTATTTTAAAGGTTTGTGTCGAAGCCGTCTGACTATTATTATTTTGTCTGATTACTTTATGCTTTAGTAGAAAGTTTCTAGCTCTTTCATGTGCGACTTGTAATTTAAATTTCAAGCTTTGACAATAATCATCTATATTATAACAAGGTTGTATCTCAGTTCTAAGGTTTTCTGGTACGATACTTGATCTTTCAAACATTAATTCAAAAGGTGTGTATCCGTGATATGTGTTAGGAGTGGTCCAGGGATGTTGCCTGTTAGTATCCACAGTAACCATAGGGCATCGCGCAGGTACGTTGAGTTAACACCCTTACTTCTTATTGTCAGTACCCTTTACAAACAATAGCGAACATTTTACTTTCATCCCAATCACTCTTACATTCATACATTAATAAAATAAATAAAAATAAAACTTGTATCCGATATTTAAAATTTTGTCAAATTGTTAATTATTTCGTTATTATATCCTATCCCTAAATCCTTTATATCTTATTACATCCATTTCCTGTTTGCTGTAGCCTGAGTATCTAGTTCCCCATTTCTCTTATTC